>JAAEAF010001230.1:0-39947 GCA_011037195.1 Triatoma infestans | reverse complement strand
TGACTACCGGCCAAGCTACCTCAGGAGAGATGGTAGTTTCTTTTGGAGGAGTTACTGATCTTGTATTAACCCCACTAGTTGTGGGGGCATCCGCCAATCCTAAGGTTGGTAATGATGGGATTATACCCGTTAATAGATTAATATCCCCACTTATTGTAGGGACTATTTTTGCCAGTTCACTGGCCGGCGATGCTCCAATTGGAGCAGAGTGTAAAGATGGTGGGTCGTCTCCCACCTTATTCATGTTTCCCTTTGAGGCCGGGGATGGGCCCGCCAAAAATTGGTATGCCGATGACTTCACTTTTTCTGAGAATGACATTGAAGGTGTAACATAATACTTACTCTCAACAATTGTCTTACCCTCTCCGGATAGGACAACCGTTGAAGAATTTTGATCTTTTGGATTTCTTTTTCTTTCAGCAATACTGACTACCCGTTTGATCTAGCGTTAAGGTCGCCTCCACAGTTTATACACTTTATGGGTACATTCCCCTTCATGGCTAGTTTTTCCGCAAACACATAATTCTTCCGTTGCTTTACAGCGCTGAGATGTATGTCTGAATCGCCGGCACTTATAACAATGCATGGGCGATAGGACATACGGCGGACTTTGAGTCTGTAGAAAGCAGCAACAATTTTTATCGGCGGGATCACGACGTCGACAGCTACAACGACTGCTAGTTGTAAAACTAAACGAGAAACTCCATAAGATGACACTAATTTACAAAATTATTATTCGGACTATATGGCTGATGGCTCGCAAAGTTTGGGGATCTACCAAAGCTTCCAGCCTATCAGAATATAGGCTTTCCAATCTAAACTTCTACGACACATTACTGAAGCAATCTACTACGTATCTACTTGTAACAAAGCCACGAGTGTCATCGCTGGATGTCAACTCCACTCAAGATCCACAAGCGAAATGTATCAGCAGTGAGCAATAGCTGTTAACTGATTTTTTTACAACAAATAAACAAAAAAAATTAATTTTGTTTAGATGTAGAATCGTATAATTACCTAAGGTAGCACTTTAGAGGAAATAATTACCCCTTACCTCACGCTAAAAACTTCTTAATGACTTTCCCCGTAGAAATGTTACAAATACACATTGCAGCACTATATGTTTAGTTCACATTACTAGTTTAAAGAAAATCGTTAGAGCCGCTTTAGAGAAAGTAGCAGAAAGCTGAAAAACACTTTCCAGTAAAAACGCACTTCTGATCATTCGATTTTCTTCAAACTTGGAGTTTTGACAACATATCTAATCCTAATTTATATAATTAGATGACAGAATTGTATGCCAAACTGAAATAGCATTATATGTAAACTTAACCTCACACTTCCCCAAAAATTGCTCTTAAATTAATTTTTCCGAAGAAATGTTGTAAATAGAAATTGTAACTTATAGTATGTGTAGTTGATAATCCATGTTGAAAAACTTTGTTAGGCCATTTTCGAGCATATCGCAAATACGTGACAGAATTATTTGGTAATGTGGCACTTCTGGTTGAGAAATTGTGATACCTAAACAGAATATCAACTGTGAACTTTGTGCGTTTTGAGCTATGCTGTTACCTTTTACTTTTTACTTAGACATTTACTTTTTACTTTTTAAAAGCCATTTTTACTTTCTCTTACTACCAGTAAACTTTAATTTGTTTCCATAATTTCTATTAAATAAGATTTATATTTGGAAATGTCTATTGTTTATGTGTCCAACCTTTGTACACAGGATCATTCTCCTTGTCCTTTTAAGAAATAAAGAATTTTTTTAATTATACTTTATTATTATTAAATTGAGGACCATCTAATTATACAACACATAATGTATGATTGTAAAAGTGTCTTAGAAGGCTTTTAGAAAGATGCTTACCACAAGTAGTGCAATGTCGTTTTCTGGTGGACCAAATATAGAATAATTTTCGTGAATTACCACTTCCTTTACTGCTCTTACCTGCGAGCGTGGGTCATGGTGATAATAAAATATAGTTCCTCCATAAACCTGCATATCATAAGATAAAATTGATTAAGTACATCTTAAATGCCGATTTGATAAATTTATTTATTTAGCAATAGTTGTCACCAGTGACGGCTGGTTCTTATGTGCAGATTTGCACGGGAATCGGCTGGAAAAGACTTAATTAAAATATAATATATAACGTGGTTAAGAAAAATCTAGTTTTTTAGTCCTGACAGGAGGCAAGAAGTTCTTCTTCAGGGTTGCAGAGTTTTTGTGATCTCGGAAAATGAGCGTTGGGTTAGCGGTCTGGTTAAATATTACTTTAGTTCAACATCTGTTCAAAGTAAACAAACTGATTCCATTAAGCTATGAAACATTTCAGTTATAAAGATCTATTTTAAAACCACTTGTTAGACATGGTTTCAGATTCAGAGAATTTAGACCATACAAAGCCAACCTGAATAATATAATAAATTTTTTAACATAGACGACTTTCATATTTTCCGGTCATTTAGAATTATAATCGAATCTGTATTGTAATATTTAAAAATTTCGTTCTGATTATGAGGTTTGTTTATTGTATTGAGTATATACAAAAAAAAAAATAATTAGCCTGAAGTATACTTCAGGCCTGAAGTATACTTTTACTGCATGGTAATTTCATTTATGCAATTTTCTGCATAAAAACACCGCCGTGTTGCACTAAACCTTATATGTCTCTCTTCCTAGCTCTACAGCCCATTGAGGACCTAGGTTTGCTCAACCATTCTATCACATCCCGCTCTATCAACTGTCTCTCTCCTCTATCTTTTGACTCTAATCCTCCTCTACGTCCTCCAGCCACCTTTCTTTCTTCCTCACATCCCCAATCTCGTCATATAACATTTTTTTGGGAACTCTTCCTATACACATCCTCTCCACATGTCCCAACCATTTTAAGCTATTCTTTTTAACAGTAGCAACTATGTCCGGCTGGCTATACTTTGCTGTAATTTCAGAGTTGCCCCAAATTTTATTTCACCCATTACTGGCCATATATTTTCCTTAATATTTTTCTTTCCCACACTTGAAGAAGTCTCTCACTCGCTTTTGTGAGGACTCTGGCTTCGCTCCTATATATTTCTACAGTTGTATTATGGTCTTACACATTCCTTCTGGACTGCATAGTAACAACTATGCAGCATCCCTGCAGCAATTCTTGCTTTTATTTCTGTTACCATGGCATTATCTGCATGAATAACGTCCCAAGATATTTAAATTCTTGTTCGACTCCCATGCGAGGATTCAGGTTCGAGTTCAACTGTGCTACCCTTAGATTTTTTTTTTCTTTCTATGAGCCTCTACAGGTCATTGTCCGGTGATGGACAGAGTTGTCTGTAACGAGAGAACACTGTTTGGATACCGGAAGTGCACTGAGAAGGCTCCGGATGCAATGACCATAGATGTTACGCGTCTTAATTTAAAAAAAAAAAAAAAAATCGACCGGAAATACATACTGAAGAATCTTTATTGTTGATTGTCCTCTTCTGGGAGATTCCAGTGACATTCTCACATACGCGGTTTAAAGGTCATTTATTGTAAGCCCTCGCTCCCTTATCGAATTCTTTAAGATCTCTAGACATTGCTGAGAATGTTCTGGATGAAATGACTAAGTCATCGGCGAGGGCCATTTGCTGAGTCAGCCGGATCGTCCCTCCAAGGTTCGTACGGATGTTCCTCATCATACCTTCCATTATGGTGTTAAAAACTGTTGGAGACAATGTGTCACCTTGCCTTACGCCGCAGCCTATAGTATATTCATTAGTCAGGCTATACCATACTTTAACTCGACTCATGAGACCAAGTACATTGGAGAGTCATTCGACACAAGCGAATGAATTTCTTGGGTATTCCAAATTGTACCGTATCATTAAAAATCTTAGACCTCTCTACACTGTCATATGCCTACTTCAGATCTACAAATTTATATTGCAGGCTAACATTATCCTCATGTGCTTTTTAATTCTATGTCTCAATGAGAAGATGTTATCAACTGTAGATCGGTCTCTTCGGAATCCACTCTGATACTCACCCACTTTTTTTTCCATACAAGGTCCTATTCTTTTATTTAATGCAATGTAGAGAATCTTATAGGTTGTATTTAATAGGGCAATACTCCTACAATTGTCGCACGTCAGCTTATCTCCCTTTTTGTAGATCGGGCAGATAATTGCAACACTCCACCCCTCTGGCATTTTTTCTTTCGCCGAAATTTCATATATAATTTTATGCATTTCATCCCACAATTTTTCTCCTCCTTATTTAAGGATCTATGCATTAACTCCATCAACTCCTGGTGCTTTATTATTCTTCAGGCTATGAATAATCTCAATAACTTCCTCTTTATCCGGTGGGACATCCTCATCATTAAAATCTTCTTCCTCAGCGAACACATCTCATCCATCATCTTGACCTCAGTACTCCTAAAATTAACTAATTATTCAAAATATCGTTTCATAGGGTAATATTAAATAATAGAATAATGAAAATTTAACCGTTGATCAAGCAGGTTTCAGGAAAGGTTTCTCTACAATAGACCATTTACACGCCGTATATCAACTAATTCAGAAAGCCAATGAGTACAATCTTAAGCTTTACTGAGGATTTGTTGATTTCTCTAAAGCCTTTGATTGATTAAAACATAATAGTATCATTTCTGCGTTAGCTTCAATAGGTGTGGAAAAGAAATATATTAATATAATAAAGAAACTCTATAAAGAAAATACAGCTTTTATTGAAGGCGATGTCAGAAGTGATCCTTTCCCAATAAAGCGAGGCGTAAGGTAGGGAGACCCATTTTCCCCTACTCTTTTTATAACAATGCTGGAAAATATTTTGAGAGGATTAGAATGGGACGACATTGGTATAAATATAAATGGAAAGTATTTAAACAACCTAAAGTTTGCGGACGATGTGGTTCTAGTAACCACATCCGAAGATCACTTGATCAAAATGTTTCAAGATCTGGAAAGAGTGAGTCGTGATGTTGGACTTAGTTTGAACTACTCGAAAACCAAAGTTATTGCAAATAGTATGGTTAGCCAGATAAAAATACACCATCCCAGTATCGAAGGGGTGGAAGATGTTGTAGACAGTATCGTTCCAAGGCTCACGAAAGAGATTCAGAGGCGCATAGCTCTCACTTGGAGGAAATATTGGTCGCTGAGAAACATAATGCAAGCTAACATAGATGTTAAATGGAAGAGCTTTATATTCAACTGCAATATCCTGCCCGTGTTTACGTATGGATGTCCAACTTGGTCGACCACTAAAGCTATAGAAAAGAAAATAGAAATCTGGCAAAGAAGTGTTGAAAGGAACATGCTAAAAATAAAGAGAAGAGATAGAATTAGAAGCCAAATTATAAGAGAAATAACTTCAGTGAGAGACGCCGCTCAGTACTGTAAGAAATTAAAGTGGGAGGGGGCTGGACATCTGGCTAGAATCGATACACGAAGATGGACAAGGATGGTCACGGAATGAATACCTTTAGGAGGAAAAAAAAATGGTAGGCAGGATAAAAGATCGTCAGATGAAATAAAAAAAGAAGAGGGAATCAACTCTTAACCCTAGGTACGGCTAGTCACCGGTAAAGGACCACAATCTCCCTTAGGGGAAAGCCTACATATTTTACATTAGAAAGAAAAAATGTATATATATATATATATATATATATTGTAATGTTATGTAGAATTGGGGGGTATAAAAAAAAAGAAATTCAAAATAGTAAATAATTATAATTTTTAATTTAACTCTTCTCTAAAGGGATCTCGTGAGGTCTGTGTTCACCTGAACTAGGGGAGGATGTACAATAAATAATACATAGCTCATTATTACAGTGTCTATATTTAATAATAACAGAAAATGTGAAAACAGATACAGAATAAAATCTTGTCTTAAAGATAATTAATTTAAAAAAAATGAAAGGAATTAATATATAATAAGACTTACATATAAACTTGGCTGAAGGTTGGGTTAACACTGTGTCCCTACTATACATTTTTGGATAGCACTCCTTTTTTACGTAATCCGATTTTCATAACACAAATTTGATCTCCTTCTCTTTGAGACTTTATATATATATATAATCCCTCCTTCCACTGATGAGTGAAAGGAAGGGAAATTCCTTTTATTGTAACTGAAGGTATTCTACCTTCCTAACTGTTCCCTATTGTTTTCACCCAGCCTTCAAAAACCCCAAATTTTACTTTACACAAAAATGTAATTTTTGTAAATTTATATTTAACATAAATATCATAATAATATTTATCATTTCTCCCAGAGTTACACATATTACAATATATATTGTTACGTATTCCTGGTGTTTAAGAGGAGTTTTTACAAAAAAATGCAACGGAATACGTAACTAGTTGAGTAACGGTCGATTAAATAAATCAATAAAAGAGACAGTGACGTTACTTAGAATTTTTGTCACCCAGAGCAGTGTTGTAACTTTCTAGCCTCGGTACAGGGTACCAGTTTCTCGTTGTACTCACCTAGCCAAGTGGCAGGGCCCCAGTAGTAGCCATCCTTTTAAAGTTCCTTTCTAACTGTCGAGCTGAAGTGACGCTAACCAGACCGCATTTTGTTTCTTAGTGAACACCTTACACACATCCTTTTATATTGTTTTAATCATTTTTTGAGGTTGCACAGTTGCCTCCTAATATCATTATTCAAGTGTATTTCAAGTTCTGTGGCGTATCATAAAATCGCTGTATCATGGTTCTTCTTTTACGCCGTACAGTTGCTGCCTCACGTGTGTAATCTTTCCAGCAGTCTGGTAATCATTTAATTTACAGTTTTCACACTCAGTACGAGCTTATTCAGCAGTGGTGATAATAGGAGTCACCAATCTAAATAGCCTCAATCTCTGGCGGATGCACGTGGCTTATATTAACATCTTCTACTTTCAGACCATTCTTTTCTCTCCTTTATATCTCTACTCATTATTAATTGTTAATATAAGTTGGCAGAAGCCGTTTATGCGATTATTGAAATCGCTCTGAAGGTAACATTTCATATTATTTTCTCTTTTCTCAGTACCTTCAGTCTCAGCTTAACATTTATTGTATTACTAATCGTTTGTCTAATTCAAAGCTAAGTGACTATTCACTGCCTGCTCAACTTGTACATTCTGGGGAGACGTATTCTCTACACCAGATAGAACGAATTCTAATTAAAGGAGGTGTACGGAACTGTAACTTTAAGGCAAGTATACGCACCTTAGCTTTTCTTACTAGCCCTCCTAGTGTTCTTATATTTTCTCTCAACCTAGTTTGAGAATATACAGTTCTGTCTGTAACCTATATATTTCCTACATAGTTATTCTTATGCCAACAGCTTTGCAGCTTCGCTGCTGGTCCTCCGTCGGATGTGAAGTCATCCTCTCTTCAGCAACCTGTGGACAGCTCTGGAAGGGATTGTTTGCCATTCAGACAGTCAGAGTAATTCCCAGGGCGTACCCACTAGTCAGCGTTCGTTTTCGAGCTCGGATGTGAGGCGGGAGAACTGGGGAGGCGCTTTGTTCAACAATAAACTTATTATTATTTTTGACTTGGTGCTTTTTCTGTCTTTGTTGCCCCACCTTTCTATTCATTACAGCAAGACCTGCCTATGGTCTCCTTACGGAGTTCCTGCAGTGTTCTAAATTCCCGGAAACCATCTAGTGGTGCCGGATGAACTCTACCGAGCTTGCAAATACGTAAAATATATATATATATATATATATCTATATACATACAAATTAGTGCAGTTTTTGGTTTTATTCAAGTTCAATATGATATAAAAAATTGAAACAATTAAAGAAATTTTAAATTTATTGTAATAAAGGAGAGAAGTTTTAGTTTTTTAATGATTTTATTCTATTTTGTAAAATTGTTCAGTGGATGTTTCTTTTATTTTGTTTAAATTATTTGATAATTATTTGAGATTTAAAGTTTTTAATTTTATGTAAAATATGTAAATGAAGGCTTATTATTAATTATTCCGATATAAACATATGGCAACTCCTTAGACGGTTGTGTGACCATAAGTATGTCTCCAAAATTGTACTTGGAATAAGTAATGGTTTTTTTGTTTAACAAAAATTGATAAAGATTACTATTATTAAAGTAAAAAAGTAAAGTAATGCCATTTTTTCAGGCGGGCTTAACGTCCAACTACCAAAGGTGTTGTGGACGGGGGCGGAAGCACCTACTTTACTATTAACATTTTTAAACAAATAAAAAATTTAGCAGTTATACGCTGGACTCGAACTGGGGTCCTCCCACCTACAAGTCCGTGCTCATAACCACTACACCAACACCCGCCCCTTACTATTATTAGTATTACTTTTATTATTGAATTGGCGTAATAAAAAGCCCGCACAAGTATTATTTATCAGATATTTTAATTGTATATTCTTTATGAAAATATATTTAGTAAAAATGTTAGAATTATAGAGACCGGTGAATAGAGCGCTCACGAGTTAGAACGGTATGAAATATTTTGGTTTTACACACGATAAAAAAAAAATCATTCCTAAGGACAAATTTAAAAAAAAAAAAAAAGATATTGGTGGCGAAGACTCGATCATAAATATGATTAGCAATACGCTTTTTAAGTTATAACCTTTTTTTTTGTTTTGCATTTTATCCGCAATTGAAAAGAGGAGCGCTTGCAAGCTCCCTTTAATTCAATGATAAGTAAACGCAAAATAATTTTGAAAAATGTAAAATCTTGTAGAAAGCGGAAAATTGTGTATATCATGTGGTTGATGGCCACAGTATACACAAGATGCCTATAGAATATGGCCGGTAATGTAGCTATTGTGATGGATGCAAGAAATATAAAAATACAGTTAATTTGAAAAAATTAAAATTATGAAGAATATGTGGCAATTCCCTTGCAAAAGGACATTTTAGGTAGAAGACCACTATTGTCTTTTAGAGTTCATGAACTTGATAGCATTGTGTAAACCGTTCTTCTCACAGGGGAAATAACAATTAGAAGACATTCCTTCAGGACAGTTTGTTGTAGATACCGAAGCAGAACACTAGTTTTTCGCTCTCTTAGAATCAGTGGCAGTTTTAGTTATAACATAAGAGTTTATACCAATTAATTTCAATATACTTATAAGCATATTATTGTGATATTTTAAAGCAACTTAATTTCACGTAGAGAATATATCTATTTTAAAAACAGTGTGATCTCTTGATTAATTCTAATACATCACGCTTAAACAGATATACTTACAAGCCCTTTTACAAAACCGCTCAAGCCTCTACAAACTACAGCACATCATATCAAACACATTTCACTATTCTTCTGTTTTACTGTTACATATTTCTGACTTTTTACATGGAAAAATGTATTCAAATAAATTGAGAACAACTTACCAACATTTTTGTGACATCATTGTAAAAAGCTAGAAAACGTCCCCCTGCAGTGAGTGCATGTGATGAATGTAATTGCATGCGTATAAATGCAATTGTATGTTAAAATTGCATGTTAGTTGTAAGAATTTTAACATGTACTTATGTGTAAATTATATTGTGTATGTATATCATTAAGAATTAGTTGCAGATATAAACGTTCTACGAAAGGAATAGCTATTCAACATCCTCATAATCATGCTATCGCACATCCTTGCGCATCCTGCTCGCAAAAATTAGCATATAAAACTAAATTTAACTAAATCAAACTAAAAATAAACGTAATTAAATTAAATTAACTGCTTTATAAACACTTTAATATATTATAACTATGATGACATTAATAAACAAACAAAACTTACTCAATAAGAACAAACATGTCTGTTTAAACTATTTCCATATATAGTTTTCAATTTGTTCATAATTTTTATCGAACATAACGTTTATTGGTTAATTGATTTCCAAAATGAATAGGCGAAGTCACTACAACCACAACTACCACTGAGAACTATCACAATTATAACCTACAATCTAATAGTAAATAAGACTACACAAACTGAAAATTATATATCTGCTTGCAAATGCAACAGTATTCTTTGTACAATGTACAATTAGGTTAACAATTTTTATTCCGCACGATGAACACCAACTAACGGCACGTAATTCCAAAGGGAAATAACAAAATATACACAAATATGCCTGCACATGCAGCAATTAATAAATGAGACATACAAATATTATATTAACATGGGCCAGAAATGGACGCCAACAGGACTTATTCCAAATGGACAACTCACAAACTGCACAAAATTTCCAAAGGGAAATATAATAACTGCACGACATTTCCAAAGGAAATAAACTAACATCACAGCATTTACAAAGGGAAATTGACTAACAACACAACATTTCCAAATGGAAATGGATCAATAACACAACATTTCCAAACGGAAATTGAAAACACACTAAATCACATAAAAAGAAAACAATAAATCCTTAACCAAAATCTTAACACTTTATCTTAGTAATTAGCTCTCTTGTGTTCTAAAACCTTATTCAATACCCTTCCTTCATTTTTTTTTGTATTGGTTATCACCACACTAATAAATAGATTTTCGTGGTGCTATATATGTATACCATATTAAAAATATATGAAATAGTATGTCTAGTTTAATTATACTTATTCATTTAAATTTTATTGCTATACATTTACTATTTATTTATTACTATAAATTTTTCTATAATGTATCTATATGTAAAATTGTTTTTGAATTATTTAAGAATATTTTCGGTTATATAGAATCACTTCAAGAAAAACATATGCATTTTCGTTTATATAGAGTCATATTAACAAAAACACATATATGCATATAGAGTCCCTTCAAGAATTCAAGAAATTACATGCATCCCTGCAGCACCATCATTCAGAAGTCTATATTGATCGCCTTGTCAGTTTCTTCTTCATCAGTAACATTCGCTAAGCAGTGTTTGCCAATCAGCCTACCACGAGGGCAACGCTCAACTACTCAAGCAGCGTTCGCTCGAGAAGAAGACGTTCCATCACCAGAGTAATGCTCAATCACAGCATTTGCTCGACAAGAAGATGATCCATCACCAGAGCAACGCTCACACATTCAAGCAGTGTTTGCTCCAGAAGAAGATGACTGTAGCCTACCATACACGACTACCTTGCAGAGGTTGTACATACGCCTCTCACCATACCAGAGGATAACCTTCAAGCCTCTTCAACTCTAGATTTCTTCCCAAATTTTTCGTGCCGAAAAATTTCTCCAGAAGAAGGGATATTATGATGGATGCAAGAAATATAAAAATATACTTAATTTTAAAAATCAAAATTTTGAAGAATATATGTCAATTCCCTTGCAAAAGGACATTTCAGGTAGAAGACCACTATTGTCTTTTAGAGTTCATGAACTTGATAGCATTGTGTACCCCTTCTTTTCATAGGGAAAATAACAATTAGAAGACATTCCCTTAGAACAGTTTGTTGTAGATACCGAAGCAGGTCACTTGATTTTCGCTCTCTTAGAATCAGTGGCAGTTTTAGTTATAACATAAGAGTTTATACCAATTAATTTCAATATACTTATAAGCATATTATTGTGATATTTTAAAGCAACTTAATTTCACTTAGAGAATATATTTTAAAAACAGTGTGATCTCTTGATTAATTCTAATACTTCATTCTTAAACATATATATACTTACAAGCCCTTTTACAAAACCGCTCAAGCCACTATAAACTACAACACATCATACCAAACACATTTCACTATTCTTCTATTTTACTGTTACACATTTCTGTCTTTTTACATGTAGAAATTTATTCAAATAAATTGAGAACAACTTACCAACATTTTTGTGACATCATTGAAAAAAGGTACAAAACATCCCGCGGTAGTGAGTGCATGTGAAAATGTCAGTAGTGTTCCGCAACAAAAAAGATCCTGATTATGAATACCAACAAGAGATGTTGAAGTATTTCTCCATCTATATTCCAGATATGGGCCATATCTAATTTCAAATGATTCATGTGGAGGTAGATTAGTGCTATAGCCAGAATTAAAAAGTAATAAACAGATTAAATATATCTGTATGACCATTGTGAACACAATAATACAATTATTGATACTATGTATTGTTTGGCACAGCCTTATTAAACATTAAATTTCACATGTGTTTGTAAATTCTTTTTTTTAATATTCACATTAGTTTTATTCAAATACAGATGTTTCACGAGCCATATTATTCGCCATGTTATATTGCCATATTCTTTAATCGAAAAGTAACATGTTTTAGTGCATAATATCATATGCTGTTTAGCCATGTATGCCTATTTAGCAACTTTTTGTAAGTATGTATTGAATGTTGATGTTGAAGGTAAGATCTTTTCTTTTGGCAAGGGTAGTAAAGGACTAATGGCCAGGAAAGTAATGTTTACATCAAGTAAAGTAGTAGCGGACATATTGAGAAATACGATAAAATTAAATGGAACTGGCTTTTACATTGATAGACACTACACTTGGAACGTGAGGAACAGAAGAAGGACGATGTTCTGGGTAAGAAAGGAAATTAGGAAGAAGAATAGGAATCAAAAGTGCGTGGTCAGGAAGGATATTTTGATTTGAAATGAAAAAGAATTTCGGTGGGATGAAGAAAGTGAAGTTACTGGAAAAAAGAAGGCATTGACTACTTGAGGGGTTTGTTGGGAGAAGAATTATGGTCTCCATAAGTGGCCATTGGAACTGTGTGAAGACCATCGGTTAATAATACTGAATGGGAGATCAGAATGAGAATTTACGTATATTAGTAAAGTCGGTTGCTCTGTAATAGACATAGTTATAGTTTCATTAGGGATCAAGGACATGATAAAAGATTTTGACGTAGGAGAGTAGATATTTTCAGATCACAAGCCAGTTCTTATCTAGCTACAGATTAAAATATTTCGGTAAGAAGGTTCTTAATGAATTGGAACTTTGTAGATATCTGAATGGGGAAAATTGGAATACCATTTGTAAATACTTGAAAGATTCTCTCCTGTATAGGCAATTTCTAGGTAATGAATTTAATTATTAATAAGAAGGTTTTATTTTTTATTTATGTATGTATTTTTTATCACTCGAATGTGATTACAAGTATTGGAAAGAGATGTTTATCAAAGGAAGAGATGTTTTGTTTTTCTCATTTATTTTATATTGTTTACAGCCCATGGAGGGGCGGCAATCCTCATCCGAAACTCCATTTCCCATCATCCGCTCCAGCCAGTTTCCTCAGAATATATTCAGTCATCCGCAATATGTTTAGCAACTCACAGCTTCTGTTTCAATATTTCTGCCGTTTATTGTCCTCCAAATAAACCTGTTTCTCCTCATCAATTCACATCCTATTTCGATACGCTTGGTCCTAAATTCCTCTCTGGTGGTGATTACAACGCGAAGCACCTTCATTGGGGATGCCGTACCACAAATTCACGCGGCAGAACATTACACTCTGTCCTTTTATCCCAAAACTACAGCTTTCTATCTCCTGATCAACCCACATACTGGCCAAATCAACATCAAAATTACCCGATATACTGGACTTCTTCATAACTTCACAGATCTTCCTTTATCATAAAATCACTTCCGTACCCGATCTTTCCTCGGACCACACTCCAGTCCTCTTGCTACTTGACGTTTGCCCATTGTTTACTCCCACAAGACCTTCACTGATGTCAGGTAAAGTAGACTGGAAATTATTCCAGACGTTACTCGATGGAAAAATAGACTTACATTTACCACTCAAAAGCATACAGGACATTGACCACGCAGTACACCAACTTACTTCATCTATACAGACTTCGATTTGGGACTCAATAAAACACACGATCAATCGAACTAAGACATTAAAAGACAAAACCCCAATTTACATTCGCCAATTGATAATGGAGAAGCGGCGTGCTAGAGCAAAATGGCAACGCATTCGTTATCCATCAGATAAACAGACTTACAATAGACTAGCTCACCTTTTAAGGTCAGAACTAAAATTACTATATGACGAACAATTTCAGCATTATACGTTATCACTTATTACAGACGACAACTCACTTTGGACAGCTACGAAAAAAATACTCTCCTACAAAACCGTTGCCTCTCCTCTTCGTCGTGAGGACGGCTCTTTGGTCTCAACCGACGAAGAAAAAGCTTCTCTCCTTTCGTCCTAATGTATTCACTCCTCATCCTGACTTAGATGACCCAACATTTACCACTACCATAGAGCAAGAACTGAAAGAACCACTTCCTCTCTCTCTCTCTCCCTCCTAAACCATTTACCCCGTCAGATGTTCTGAACACTATTAAAAATCTTCCCAAACGAAAAACTTCTGGTTTTGACCTAATTATTTCCAATATCTTACGCTCCCTTCCAAGGAAGGCTGTAGTATTCCTTACCACTATCTACAACTCTGTCCTAAGAACAACATACTTCCCTATTCAGTGGAAATTCTCAATTATTCGAATGATCCCAAAACCTAACAAACCGCATCACCTTCCTACATCCTATCGTCCTATTAGCCTATTACCAATCCTTGGAAAAATACTTGAAAGACTTCTACTAAAACAGATACTTCCTCACCTTGAGACCGCTAACTTCATCCCAGAACATTAATTTGGTTTTATAAAACAGCATTCAACGATCCAGCAATGTCATCGCGTTGTAGACACCATCGCTTCCTCTCTTGAGCGGAGAGAATGCTGCTCGGTTGTTTTCCTCGATGTGAAGCAAGCCTTCGATCAGGTGTGGCACCTCGGCCTGCTCTCGAAGCTTAAGAGCGTCCTTCCTTCTACACACTACCTTATCCTTAAGTCATACCACTCTGATCGTTACTTCCAAGTGATGGTTGGATCCTCTCTTTCTCCCTACCAAAGGGTCCAAGCAGTTGTCCCGCAGGGGAGAATCTTGGGCCCTATCCTTTATACAGTTTACACGGCAGATATTCCGACTAATCCTAAAACCTTCCTTTCCACCTATGCAGATGATACTCTCCTCAGATCCCACCCAGTGACGTCCCATAGAAATATTCAAAATCATCTTATTATTTTGGAGAGATGGTTCAAAAAATGGAAAATCAAATAAATAAAAGCAAAAATCAACATGTTACCTTTACCCTACGAAGAATTACTTCTCCACCTCTTTTTACAATCAGTCTCCTCTTCCAGTCTCTGATGTAGTCCGTTACCTTGGGATGTACATCGACAAAAGACTTACTTGGAACCCCTATACACGACTCAAAAGACAAGAAATGAACACTGGCTATAGACAACTAAAACGACTCCTAGACAAAAGATCTAGACTGTCACTACACAACAAACGATTAATTTACACTTCACTCATCAAACCCATCTGGACATATGGCATCGAACTGTGGGGTTCAGCCAAGCGTTCCAACATCAACCGCATCCAATCCCTACAATCCAAAATCCTCCGAACAATAGTCAACGCTCCTTATTATGTTTCCAATCAAACCATCCACAGTGATCTAAAAATTCCTTTCCTACCACAAGTAACTAAAGTCAGATACAAGAAATTCCATAGTACCCTATCCTCACACCCCAATCCTCTAGTCCGACGCCTCTCATCCCGCACTCTAACCCTCCTAGACGGCTTAAACGCCAGTGGCCTCGCGACATCCTCTCTAGTGTCAGTGCTAGTGACAATGAGTGACAAAGTTGATTGGAGTGCTACCACTGGGTAGTTTCTCAACTCTGTAATTTTTATTTTATTTTTCCTTCTTTTTATTGTATATACATTTTTTACATAGAATTTTCATATTTGCTTGCACTATGCTGCTGTTGTAAATTTCATAATAAAAAAAAAAAAAAAAATTTATATTGTTTGAATCTTATGTTGTGTTTGTTGAAAATTTGTAACTCAGCAGACGGAGAATAATCCCCATGCGTTTTGTGTGTTTTTTCATTTTTCTAATTTATTAGATATTATCTTATTTCTAGTTTATTATATACTAAATAAACACTATTACTATTATTACTAAGATTAAATTTGTCGAATAACCAAGAAAAACACAGTTGTAAGTAAAGAATATAAACATATAAACTTTATGTACTAAAACATACTGAAGCTATCGTATTACAATTATTGTGAATTGCAATAATAATTTTGCTAGAAATATCCAAGTTGAATCTGCTTTTTTCAACCTTTCTAAACATGAAACAACTTGTCCTACTGTCTTACATAGTTAAATAAGCATGCATGGCTAAACAGCATACGATATTATCCACTAAAAAATGTTACTTTTTAATCAAAGAATATTGGAACAAGCAAAACCAATGTTTGCAATGTACAGGGCTCGTGAAGCACCTGTATTTAATTAAAATTAATGTGAAAATTAAAAAAAGAATTAAAAAAAAAACCGTGAAATTTAATGTTTAATAAGGCTGTGCCAAACAATACATAGTATCAATAATTGTATTATTGTGTTCACAATGGTCATACAGATATATTTAATCTGTTTATTACTTTTTAATTCTGGCTTTAGCAGAAATCTACCTCCACATGAATCATTTGAAATTAGATATGGCCTATATCTTGAATATAAATGGAGAAATAGTTCTATGACTCATGTTGGTATTTATAATCAGGATCTTTTTTGTTGCGGAACATTACTGACATTTTCACATGCACTCACTACAGCGGAATGTTTTGTACCTTTTTGTCAATGATGTCACAAAAATGTTGGTAAGTTATTCTCAATTTATTTGAATAAAGTTCTACATGTAAAAAGACAGAATTAGGTAACAGTAAAATTGAAGAATAGCTACACTCTCGAGCACATTCTATAGGCACCTTCTCTAAACTGCATCAACCACGGGATCTCTAATTATTTTGCGTTTACTTATCATTGAAATTAGGGAAGCTTGCAAGCGCTCTCTTTTCAATTGCGGATAAAATGCAATATAAATAAAAAAAATGGCTATAACATAAAAAGCGTCTGGCTAATCATATTTATGATCGGGTCTTCGCCATTGTATTCTTTTTTCGCACCCATACCAACCTATTTGCAGCAGCCAACACTGAGGCGCGTTTGAGGAATATAAAATAGGTAAATTTGAAAATAGATGCACCCACTTACCTTCTATATTTGACCGTCTCGGAATGATTTATTTTGTTTACCTCATGTAAAAATATTTCAAAATACATCATATCGGTCCAACTGGTGACTGTTCGAATTCGATCAATTTTACTAAATATATTTTCATAATCAGAATATACAATTAATAAAAATCTGGTGTAAAATACTACTGCAGGGTCTCTCTTACACCAATTCTTATAAATAATAGTAATAATAATAATAAACATTATTATCTTTATCTTTTTATCTTTATTAATTTTTTCCAAGTACAATTCCGAAGAAATACCCATGGTTACACAACTGTCTGAGGAGTTGCCATATGTTTATAACTGAATAATTAAACAATATTGTAAATAAGAGGATAAGTACAAATAATAAGAATAACCAGAATGTGAAAATATTTAATATATCCTTAAAAAAATTAATAAATAAAGACCTTACAATCACTAGTAATAACAAATCAGTGTTTGTTGCATGCACACCGCATACTTCACCGGATCATTCTTCTTAATGCTAATACAAGAATAATTTCTATTAGTTAATAATTAACAATATTCGCTTTACTTTATTTTGTAAAATTTTCTGCATGTAACTTTTTTCGCACTGCCCCCTCCATTATAATATCGAACATAATCGAAAACCTAACATCCTTCCATTTGAGTTGGCGGAAAGACGACTCAACCAATCCTCTTCCTTCTCATAAATCTAATTTCTCAGGTATCTTCACCGTACGTTCACCTCTTGTCGAATATTCAGTGACACGTTCCTCAACTGTTCAATAGTTGGAGTCTCCTTGGTGTTCTTATGTTGCCTAACCCTTCCGAGTGTGATGATTTTTTTTTTTTTTATTTTATTAGCGGGGGGGCCAACGCACTGCGACCTTGATCCGGTCTATTGTGCTATGCCCCCTGGGTGCCGCAGGCCTGCCCACAGCACCCGAACGGATGTCCAATTGAACATCCGTTCTACAGCACCTCCATCAGTCTGAGATCCCTAAGGAACCCCAGTATTCTGACGGGCTCTAGAGAGGGTATGTCCCCCTCCTCCATCCGGTAGCTGCCCAGGTTCCTAAACCTTCTCTGAGTGGCAGCCTCACAGTCTGTTAGGAGATGTAGTGGAGTTTCCTCCAGCTCCCCACAGAATCTGCATGAGCTGTCACTTTCCAAACCCAGCTTCACCAGGTGTCCTCTAAGTCGGCAATGCCCCGTGGGGAAACCCGTAAGAACACGGAGCTTGTTCTTGCTCAATCCAATGCAGGCCTCCGACCTCCGTTGGTTATAATTTCCCAAGCAGATCTTGGCCTGCCGCAAACCGGGGAGGGAGTACCAGAGTTGAGATCTCTTCGTCTCCTCCTCCTTCCTAAGTACCTCCAACAGAAACTGGTCGCTAATCCCACAAAAAGGTTCCGGCGCGTAATCCCAGAAGTGGG
Source organism: Triatoma infestans (assembly GCA_011037195.1). Taxonomy (NCBI): domain Eukaryota; kingdom Metazoa; phylum Arthropoda; class Insecta; order Hemiptera; family Reduviidae; genus Triatoma; species Triatoma infestans. The sequence continues at coordinate 21,463 of JAAEAF010001230.1, read as the reverse complement.
GTCATAGCGCGTATCTTGGCCAGGGCGTCGGCCGTCTCATTCCCTTCAATGCCAACATGCCTCGGCACCCACCAGAGTGCAACTTTGTTCCTGCTGCCCAGATCGTTAAGTTTATCTAGGCATTCCCAAACCATTTTAGAGTTAATAACTGGTGCACCCAGAGCTCCAATGGCTGCTTGACTATCGGAAAGGATTACAATCTTCTGATTCCTGTATCCCCTATCGAGGTTAAATTGAACACATCTTCCGATAGCGTATATCTCCGCCTGGAAGATGCTGGGAAATTTACCCATGGGTTCCGAGTGCTTGATCCTTGGACCAACCACCCCCGCCCCAGTCCCCTCGAGGGTCTTCGACCCATCAGTATACCATTTTATGGCATGTTCCTTAATGCCCAACAGAGCGGATCCTTCGCTCCACTCACTTTTGGTGCCCAGCTTCGACGAAAAATTTTTTGTGAAGCTATACTTCTTAACCATACCATCCCTAGGGAGGTGCCAGATGAGGGAGCCCAAAGGTGAGAATACCAACTCTCTAACCCCCAGCCATCCCTCCCCTCCTCCTGCGCCAGCCCTGGAGATCCTAAGAAGAGCTCCCTTCGCCGCCCTTTCCACCACTAGGTGCAAAGGTGACAGATTGAAGTTAACCTCCATCCCAGCGGTGGGGCAACTTCTCATAGCCCCCGTCATGCATCAGCATGCGAGCCGCTGTACCTTGTCAAGAGTTTTCCTGAACGATACTACTTTGGTCTTCTTAAACCATGCCACCGCGCCATAGGTAATAACTGGTCTCACCATCATGGTGTACATCCACCGTAGGATTCTCGGGGGGCATCCCCAGGATTTGCCCGCCATCCTCCTACATATCATGAGGGCGCCAGTGGCCTTATTAACAGTTGATTCAATGTGTTTCTTCCATAGGAGTTTACTATCAAAAGTCCCCCTAGGTACTTAATCTCCTTTTCCCACCCTAATTCTTCTCCGGCTAGCCGGATATTTTTCAGGCGTGGGAGTGTTCTTTTCCTAGTGAAGGGATCACAGTGATTTTCGTTGGATTGACATTCAACCCCACTGCCACACCACCCACTAGTAATATCTAACCCCCTGTGTATTAGTCACAGAGGATTTCTTCAAACTTTCCTCTAGCAATAATGACGACATCGTCAGCATATCCCTGACAGGAAACGCCGAGGTCCGTCAGGTTGCAGAGGAGCTCATCCACCACCAGGCTCCACATTAGGGGTGACAAAACCCCCCCTTGCGGACAGCCACGAGTAGTGCGGGAGCGGATGGTCCGTGAGCCCACCACATTCTCTACCGTTCTTGTAGACAACATTTCCATCATCCATCTGGCGGTTGTTCCATCCACCCCCCTTCTAACAAGGGCTCTGCCAACCGCCTCATGGGAAGTATTGTCAAACGCGCCTTCTATGTCCAAAAAGGCACAGATGGCCGTTTCCTTAACATCTAGGGTCCTCTGGATTACATCTGTCAGCCGATATAGAGCGGTATCCGTCGACCTTCCCGCTCGATATGCATGCTGACAGGGGTGCAAGGGCACCCTCTCCAGAACCTCTGTCCTGATATAATTGTCCACGGCCTTCTCCATTGTCTTTAAAAGAAAAGACGTAAGGCAGATAGGCCTAAAGGACTTGGGCATGGTGGCGTCCCTTTTCCCAACCTTGGGGATAAAGACCACCCTAGCGCTTCTCCACGGCCTCGGTATATGCCCAAGTGCCAAACTACTCCGAAAGATCCTAACCAAGTGTGGAAGAACCTCCTTTAGGCCCTTTTGTAGAAGGGCAGGGAAGACCTCATCCACACCAGGCGATTTGAAGGGCTGAAAATTATTTATTGCCCATTCTATTCTTGATGGCGTACAGATGGTTCTGGCCACCTCCCAATCATTCCTTACCGGTCTGCTGGGCCCTATCGTGTCAGTACCATCCTCTGGTGGCAGACTCCCCGGAAAATGGGTCTCCAGCAGGAGAAGAGCACGTTGCTCCCCATCCTGCGTATAGCTGCCATCAGGTCTTTTGAGTGACATCAATGCTCCAACACCGTGTTTGGCCATTGCCTTATGCAATCTGGCTGCCACGGGTAAAGGAGCTGATGTCCTCACAGAATTTCTTGTAACTAGTTCTTTTAGCTTTCCTAATCTCCTTGTTGTAGGTAGTAAGCGCCCGCGTGTAGCTCTGCCAATCCCCAGTGCGCTTGGCCCTATTGAAGAGCTTGCGCACTTTGGATCTTAGATTTGACAGCTCTCTGCTCCACCAGGGGACGTCCCTACAGCACCGGAGTCTACTCACGGGGCAACTGTCTTCAAAGGCGCCTACCAGCGCCTCATTCAGTTCCTCTACCCTATGCTCCAGCTCCAAACGACACTGCGGCGCCCTCGCAGTGCCGGTACGATTTAGAGCGCAGCTCAAATTGGTAACAAATTCCTCCCAATTTGTACGTCTGTGGTTTCTGCCCCCCATCGCCAAACCCCTCCAGATTGAATGTAATAATTCGATGATCTGAAAGGGAAGGCTCATCCGAGACTTCCCAGCCCCCGACAAACTGCCCGATGCTAGGACTACCAAAGGTAATATCCAGAACCTCCTGCCTTAACCTAGTTACAAACGTAGGTGACGCCCCGACGTTAAAAATATCTAGGTTATATTGGAGGATAAACTCTAAAAGGTACTCACCTCTTCTGTTGTTACTTCTGCTCCCCCACACTCTGTTGTGGGCGTTCGCATCGCATCCAATGAGGAAAGGCAGCTTCCGCTCCCGGCAGTATTCTACCAACCTCTGAACCTCCGCCGGCGGTACATCCCTGTCCCCAGCGAAGTAACTGGATGCTATCACAACGGCGCGGTTGTTACCTCCATAATTCAAATGGGCCAAAATGGATACCAGATCCCGCGTCGTAAATTCTGAAAAACAAGTGCAGTTAATATTGTTCTTGATCAGGATGCAGGCCCTAGGATTTTCACTTTTAGCATCCCATACTACCTTGCTATACTTACCTGACAGTCCACAAATCTGTCCTTTGACTGTCCACGGCACCTGAACAGCAGAAGGCCAAGTAGCCTCGTGGCGAACAACCTCGCAATGGTGGCTGATGCCCCCTTTGCGTGGTGCAAGTTCACCTGCGCTACCCCGATGCTCAGTCCCGAGGGGTGCTTGCTCATGGGAGGGTGGGGGGCACCCCAACCTACCCCAGGAGCTTATCCTCTACTTCGATCGAGAGACTTGCCCGGAGAGCTGAGAGATCCATTGCTCCCATATCTCCCAGGCTCTCTCGCCGCTGGAAATTATACTCGAGCCCCGGGGATAAACTCTCCCTCAATGGCTCCTCCGCTGGAGTAGAGGGCAAAGGAGCTTGCTGCTCCTTAACATCCCCTTCACCCTCCAGCTTCTTCCAACCTCTAATGGGGAGCTTCCTAAACCGAAATCGATGGTTCCTCCTCGCCTCCTGACTGTCTCGAACGACTGATCGTCGATCGCGGTAGTCATCGAGAGACCTCCGTTCTCCTCTTTACATACGAGGATCTTCCATACTTTCGTGTTCACACCCACGTTCTGGGCATCCACTAAGGCCAAGACCTTCTTGATGCCCTTCTCTGCACTCCTTGGAAAGAAGGTAGTGATGGTGTGTATCTTCGGGATGTCTTCTCCCGAGCACGCCATCAGCTCCACTACCGTCCAAGTACTCAGAGTCGATAGCCTGCCTTGCAGCCAGTTCGCCGTGTGCTGGTCAAAACAGTCCAGCCACAGCATCCCTGGACGAAAATGTAAGCCCTCGAATTGGGGCTATTTCTTCCACAATGGCATCCTCCAGTGCTGATAACTCCTCAGCACTGAGTATTACATCCAGGAAACCTCGAGGCATCAGCCCAACTCTTACCACCTGTGCTGCACCGGCATAGCTGGTGCCAGGTCGGCGCAGGCTTGGGTTCGCCCCCGAGGAGATCCCGGGATTCGCACTACCAGAAGGTACCACCCTTCTTCTCTTGATGTCTTTCCTTTCAGGAGGTGTTATATATCTCTCCCGCTTGCCATGAGCACGCTGAGGTGGGCTATTGCCCGCCCGCTGTGCTCTCTGCTTTTCGGCCTCCGCTCTCGCTTCTGGGGGCTCATGCCCCCAGCAACCTCGCGGAGATACCACCAAACGCCTGCACCGTTGAGGCCTCTCCTCAGAGGTTCGTCTATCGCCCCCGGTTGCCCTGGGGGCGGTGGCAGTAACTTCCTCTTCCTCCCGCTCCTTTTTCTACCCGGTGCCTCCACCTTCCCTGCCGCACCAGGAGGATGAGCGAGAGCCTCCTCGCCACAGTTAGTACTGGGCCTACTACCTGCTTCACCCCCACCAGGAGCTTGCTCCTTAGATACCTGGGGTTCCATTGTTACAATCGCGGTATCCACCCGCTTACTTGCTTGGACTTGCTCAGCTTGGCGAGAAGTACTCCCTCGCTGATGCGAGACATGCCCCGCATGCCCATTCCTCTGGGAGCGTGCTCCTTTGTGGCTTGTGCCGCAGGTTGTAAAATGGCGGCGGTTACCCGCCTAGCTTCAGGTTTAAACTTTTTAATTCTCTTCATGGATATTCCCACGTACAGCTAGGGTTTCTCATCGGTCGACTGCATCAGAGCCCCGCATGATACAGCAAGGCGATTCATTACTCCCTGATGCGGCCCGGTTTCAGGAAGGCACCGTTATACTACAGCCTGCATTACCCCCTGGCTGCAAACCTACATGGGCACGGTACGCATAACACCCTGTTTTAGGGGGGTGTGTCTCTGAAGCTGCCCCTGAGGGCACCACCTCAGGTGACCAGCAGTTACACCCTTAACCACCGGGGACTTTTATCGATGTCCAGGTCTAGATCCGCCGAGTTCTGTATACAACAGGGCCACCTCTTGAAGGATGCGCTCGGACGGTCTTGATGAATAGTAGGTAAAGCCTGCTATTCACCCTGGAGCTTCTCACACAAAACGGTGGAGGGTCCCTTGGCCCAGAGTGTGATGATACTTCCAAAGGAAAGATTCTTTGTATAGAGCACCGACGTGGCGGTCTGCAAACGGACCAAACGAGAGATATTCTCTTTTCTAGAAAAAATGTCTATAGCTTGCCCCAAATGCCATTCCACGTTATCACAACCGATAAACACAATATCGGAATATGAGCAAGACCAAGTATTCGGATCTGAACATGTTACTGCTATTCCTTCATAAGCGTAAGTTGTGCGGCAGCTCAGTGATGGAGGGGAGTTCTGGAAATGATAAGATAAAGTCTGATGTATAAAAAAAAAGAAGGAAGGAAGACAACAAAAAGGGGGCTGGAATAAACTAGGAAAGAAAGAAATGTATTGAGTGTTGATAAAAGAGAATGAAAAAATAAAAGAGAAAAGAAAACAACCATAACCAAAAAAGTTTGTTTGCAAGAATGAAATAAATTTTTTCTCTAAGAAACAGAAAGTATAGTTGGACCCAGGACTCGAACTTACAATCTGCTGGCCCGTGTAGAGTTCACCTTAGCCACTCAGCTACACCGTCGGTTTGTAGTTGGCTTTCCTCTTGGTCATCAAGTAGTTCACCTAAATACAGTTTTAATGGGGAAATAAGAGAATACGACTACTTCTAAGTTTCACATAGAATTTTAATTTTCCCCCAATCCAATTATACATTAAATTCAAGCCTTACAATAACAGAAAACAAAAATTAAATAAAATTAACAACTATAAGTACTAAAACAAAAAATCAGAAAACAAATAAAATGAAATTGACTTAATTAAATAAAACTAAAGATAATTAACCTACTCGGCTCAAAACATTTCGATAAAACAGATCTTATGGCTCTTCTGGCATTCAAGATCTAATAATTTTCTCTTGAAATATGAAATAAAATTTGTGAATCCGCATGCGATGCTTTCAGATGTTCTGTTAATATTAGTCTCTTAACAACTGGATGATTTCAAGGTAAAACCACAGGCCGGCGGAAATCTTCTGCATCTTATCGGTAAATAATCTTTGTTTTCAAACTAATCAATCCTTCTTCATCCTTTATGTATATGATGTCTTTAGTCTCTAATCATCTCCACTTGAGAAAGACTCCTATTGAATAAACTGAACGATCTTCTTTTCCGCAGCTCTTATTTCTTCAGAACTTAATTCTCATCTTTCCTACTACACTTTTACATAAGAATCTTCGAACCTATCTAGTGAAAATTGGAGAAATATCTAGGCACCAGCTACAGTGCTGAATGTCTTCTTCACCGTTAAATCACACCATCACATTTCTTTGTTTGCTCTATAGGACTGTCACTAACATAATTGGTTATGGTCACGTCTATTTTTTTCTTACCTTGTGAAACAGCACCTTCATCATATATCATATCGAAGAAGGCCATTCTTCGTAAGCCTTCCTGAGTCACTGCTGGCCGTTCCACCATCTCGATAAAAGCAATTGTTTAGGGAAACATCCTCTAAATAGCAGATCCGCTGGATTGTCACAACCTAGATTGTGTTTCCAGGAGTGCGTCTTCGTTAGACTTCTTATTCCTCGTACACGATTGTTAACAAAGTCTGACAATAATTCTTCTCTTTGGATCCAATCCAAAACAGTTGTAGAATCTTTCTAAAGATGAGATTCTATATCTTCCCATAGAAGTCCTTGGAGTACCGAATTATACAATCTTCTTCCCATACTAACTGCTATTAATTCTAATCGAGGAATGGAAACTTGTTTTGTGGGTGTTCTTCTTGACTTTGCAGCCAACAGATGCGTTCTTATCCCTTCTATAGTTTGCAATCGTACGAACACCACAGCAGCATAACCCTGGAGTCTAGCATCACAAAATGTACGTGTGCTAAGACCCTTCAGGTTGTCCTGGGAAAAATTAAACCAACGTTCGTTTCTTATATTTTTCAGTAGTGATAGTTCTTCGAACCAATGTATAAATTCATTCTTAGATGTAGCGTCAACTTCGTCATCCCAAGAAACTCCATTTTTTCACAACTTTTGCAGTAATATCTTGGGAATAAGGAGAACAGGACTAATGAAACCGATAGCATCGTAAACCTTATGAGCTATGGAAAGAATTGTTCTCTTTGTAATAAGGCCTAATTCGAATCCATCAAGCCATTCCAGATTCACTTCAAACCTATCCGTCCGTAGGTCCCAAATCATTCCCAAAACAGATGGCCATGCCACGAGTTGATTCTGTTCACAGGTATATTGCCAACCTCTAAGACTAAATTTTCCTTCGGCTTTTACTGCTCGGGGTTCTCTAGTAAATTGTGACAGCTTACGTTCATTTTCAAGACTGGTTACAACATTATCCCCTATAAAAACACTGCAATAATCTTTTCATCTGTTGTCGATCATATCGTTGATTATCAAGGGCTTTCTGCAACTGTACCTCAAGCTCTGCCTCCAATAAAAATGGACTACATTTAGCTCCGAAAACACCTCTTGTGTGTCGAAATGCCTTATGTTGGTTCTAATCTTCAGGCTTCCCCCAAACGAATCTTAAGTAATCTCTGTCCAAAGGTTTAAAGGTTTGATGCTTATCTGGAGGAAAGCCTTCGCCTTGTCAATATCTGCAATATTACCAAGTGTATTTTCTCGAAAACGCAGAAGTAAAGACGGTGTAAGTCCAATTAGGTTTGGACCACTCTCCAGGCACTGATTTAACGATAGTGCGGTCCTTTCTCTCGCTAAGGTATCAAAACCGGCCTCACGTTTGTTGCGCTCTTTTTTTTCATAACGGGCCAGTGGGGCAAATAACATCCTCCATTTATCTTCTCATCTGAAATTTCTTCAATAATGCCAATTTTTTGCCATTCTAGCAGAATTCGTCATACATAGAAAATAAATCAGCTGGCCGTAGTCTGTTGGTTGTGGACTCCAATCTTTTCAATGCTAATGTTTTGTACGTAGAGAGGGGTTTCTGTCCAGGGAAGGGTTACTTTGTAACGTCCTTTTACGTTGACAACAACTGAATTTTGAAAGTTCATCTTCGTCTGAACCTCTCTTGATATTTTATCTCGCTGGGCGGTGGGATCATAATGCCAGTTACATCAAAGCTCCACAGATCTGAAATTGAGGTTTCTTTCACAAGCATGGAGGTCACCACCATCGCCACATTCTCTTTTTCCTTGTCAGTTGGCGTTTTCCCCATCAAGTCCACAATCCAACAATCTTCGTCGCGCAGTAAACAGTTTACCTCCTAAGAGAATTTCCATAGGTTTGGGATGTTCTATATTGCAGAACATCTTCAGTGAGGGATATCTTGAGACACGTCAATTCGTTTATCCATGTTCATATAACCTATAATAATCTTCAAAGAAGGAATATTTCCACAAATGACATGTCGATCTAATGCTCCGAAATTACAAAGGAAACTGTTGATAAAATTACAAAATTCTACCTTATAACAACAGTGTATCCTTGTTTCTGTCTTCACTGCCCCACAAAGTGAGTGTACTATTTCGACCTCCATAACAAGTCTATATCCCATGCGAACAGCTGTGTTTTCAGAATATAAGATCTCTGAGATCCACTATCAATCAATGCTCTTACGTAAGAAAATGAAAGGGAACATTTGAAGTTTACATCCAAAGTTTGTAAAAATATCTTATAAGGTTCTGCCATACTTGCCAAATTTATAGACTTGAACTGTTCATTTGCTTTCTTCTCTTTAAGATCGGCCGATTTTGAGGCCGTGGTTTTATGTTGTAGCAACTGTGGACACTCTGAACACCATGCCCCTTATTACAAATCATATATTTTACTACTAGTTTGCATTGGCTTATAAGATGTCCCTTTTTGAAACACCTGAAACAACAGCCTTTTTCCTTTAACAAAATTGCTTATTAGCCAATGTCATTTTTTTCACCTTGAAGCAGTTCGAAGCTTCATGCTGAACTCCACAAAAAATACAAATTACTTTATTATTCTCAAAATTAGTGATAAGCAGTCCTGCTGCATAGGCTCATAATTCTTTTGAGTCTGTGTGATACTTAATTTTAAGTTCATTATTTAGTCCAAAGCTGGTTGTAGCTAATTTAATTCGTTGTTCAGTTTCAACCTCGATCTATAAAAATATCATCAGACTTTCTAGTTTATCTCTAGGCTCTGTGAGTATAATAAAATTTGAACTTCTTTGCCAGTCTCTTAGTAATTCTTCAGGCAAACAAGGCGCTAACAGAGGGAAAGCACTGCTGCATTCTTGTCAGTGTTCACACCAAGTGTCTCTAAACCTTGGATATGTGACACCAACTTATTATAAAGGGTGTCTAAGAGCGTTAATGCATCGGTACTGGAAGTATTCTGTAACACCAAATTCAAGAGTTCTCTTATGTACCCCTCAACTAATAATTCTTCCCTACCAAACCGGGACCTGAGGCTATCAAGAGCTTTTTATTAATTTTGGCTAGTAGTTGGGAAACTCTCGATTACCTCCCTAGCTCGAGAGTCCTTCACACTGGCCTCTATAAGGTATTGGAATTTATCGTCACGAGCAATATCAGGGTCACGATCTATTTGTTTAAAATGACTCCAGAAATGCAACCAATCTTTAATGTCACCTTTAAATTTTTTAACTATAATTTAGGCAATTTAAATTTTCTTTTACTGCCAGCGCTAATATTACTGGAAGTATCATCACTAATCTTATCTAGATCTGAAATAACTTCATTAATACTAACTTGAACTTCTAAAAACTTTTGTTGATACAGTTCAACATTCATAACTTCTACTTCTAATTCTTGTTCGTCTCCGTCGCGTTTCAGGTAACGATAGCTGTGTCAAGTTTCAATAATTCTTCATTCTTTTTCTGTAGCATCATTAAAGATACCTGCATATTCTTTTATATTATTTATTCACCTTTCAGTTCTTCTTCGATTGAAGGAACAGTTCAAGTAAACGTTCCCCTAACCGCTGATCTCAATTTAACTAACTGATTCAACTTTTTTTCTATTTCACGAGTGGAAAACACCAATTAAAAAAAAAAAGGAAAAAAAAAAGAAAATTCCTGTCACGGTTGGCATTGAGACCACTTCTTCGTAAATGATAAGTATAGACAAAAGGTACTGAACAGGCCCAGAGAAAGTGTAGAGAGAATTGACAGTTATAATGTAGAGAACCTGAGTAACGCTGAAATCAGAAAGAAATTTGAAGAAAAAATTAATGAGCACTTTTGCTATTAGAAGACAATGATGAAACAATCGACGATAAGTGGAATAGGTTGAAAAACATAATGAAGTATTCGGCGGAGGAAATATTGGGTATCAGAAGAGCAAAGGTTAAGAAACATTGGTTTGATAGCGAGTGTGAAGAAGTATTAAATGAATTGAATGAAGCTAGAAAGAGGATGCTTCAGAGGAGAACGAGGTCGGCGACACAGTAATACAGTAAAAAGAGGAAGAGAGCTAAGAAGATCTTGAGGAAGAAGAAAAGGAAGAAAATACCAGATACTTTTACAACGATTCGGAAGAAATTAAAGGTCTTAGATTGAGTGTTATCTCTCCAGTGTCGATTAAAAGCCAGACTAATGAATTCACAATAGACTATGGCGCAAGGCAAGGTGACCCACTAGCTCATACCATATTTAACTTCGTAATGGAAGGTGTGATGAGGAACATCCGCACGAACCCAGGAGAGACGATATGCAGCCGGCACACTCAGCAAATGGCCTACGCCGATGACGTGGTCATTTCAACCGGAACTTTCTCAGCAATGTCTAGAGTTCTTGAAGAATTCGCTAAGGGAACGAGTAGTTGGGAGCTTAAAATAAATGACCTTAAAACCACTGGTATCTCTTAGAAGAGGCAATCAACAACAACACTGTCTATCAACGGACAGTAAGCTGAAGAGAGAAGAAAATATTTAACGGTAGCACAGCTGAACTCGAACCCCGTGGAAGTCGAACAAGAAATATATTGGGACGTTATTTCTGCAGATAATGGAATGGTAACAGAAATAAAAGCAAGGATTGCTGCAGCGAATCGTTGTTACTATGCAGTGCAGATTTTAAATTTCAACACACTGCCACTTACTATGAGAGTGTTGGTGTATAAGACCATAATACGACAGGTAGTCATGTATACGAGCGAAGAGAAGGTCCTCACCAAAGCGAGTGAGAGACTTCTCAACGTGTGGGAAAGAAAAATATTAAGGAAAATGTATGGCCTATAGTGGTTTAACGGTGAAATACAAATTTGGAGCAACCCTGAAATTAGAGACAAGATAGCCAGCCGGGCATAGTTGCTATTGTTAAGATGGTTGGGACATGTGGAGAGGATGTGTATAGGAAGAGTTCCCGAAAAAATGTTATATGGCAAGATTGGGGGAATGAGAAAGAAAGGAAGGCCACAGTATAAGGATGAAGAGGAGGATTTCAGTCAAAAGATAGAGGAGGGAGGTAGTTGATAGAGTGGAATAGGGAGAATAGGGAGCAGGTCTAGGTCCTCAATGGGCCCTAGCGCTAGGAAGTGAGATATATAAGGTTAGTGCAATACGGCAGTGTTTTTATGGAGAAAATTGCAGAAATGAAATTACTATCAGATAAAAACATGCTTCAGTCTAGTCGCTTTTTTTTATAGTTACTCAATACTGTAAACAAACTCATAATCAGAACCAAATTTTAAAATATTGCAATATAGATTCGATTTTAATTGTAAATGACCGGAAAATATAGAAGTGGTCTAGGTTAAAAAAATTATTATATTCTTCATGTTGGTTTTGTAGGATCTAAATTCTCTAAATCTGAAAGTATGTCTAGCAAATGGTTTTAAAATAGAACTTTTTTAACTGAAATGTTTCATAGCCTAATGGGATTCAGTTTGTCTACTTTAAAAAGATTTAGAACTAAAATATTCATTTTCCGAGATCACAATAACTCAGCAATCCTGAAGAAGCACTTTGGCTCCAATTTACTCCACCCTGCAACTATTTGCCTCCTATCAGTGATAAAAAAAACTAAATTTTTCTTAATCAGATTATATATTATATTTTCTAATTAAGTATTTTTCCAGGTGGTTCACGTGCGGATTTGCACGTATGAACTAGCCGTCACTGGTAACAACTATTGCTAAGTTAATAAATGTATCAAATCTGGATTTAAGGGCTGTACTTAATAAATTTAATCTCATGTTGTGCAGGTTTATGGAGGAACTATGTTTTATTATCACCACGATCCTCGCGCACAGGTAAGAGCAGTAAAGGATGTGGTAATTCACGAAAATTATTCAATTTTTGGTCCACCAGAAAACGACATTGCAATACTTGTGGTAAGCATCTTTCTAATAGCTTTCTATGACAATTTTACAATCAAACATATATGTGTTGTATAATTAAATGTACCTCAATTTAGTAATAATAGTAGTAATAATTAAAATAATACTTTACTCCTTATCACAGGAAAAGGAGAATGATCCTGTGTACAAAGATTGGACACATAAACGATAGACATTCCCAAATTTAAATCTTATTTAATAGAAATTATGGAAAATAATTAAAGTTTACTGCAGTAAGGGAAATTAAAAATGGCTTTTAAAAAGTGTCTGTGTGTGGTAACAGCACAGCTCAAAATGCACAAGGTTCCAAGTTATTATTCTGTTTATGTATAACTAGGATCCGACAGTAAATTGTCTTCAAAAATCCTCAACCAGAAGTGCCACAATACCAAATAATACTTTCCCGTATTTGCTATATTCTCAAAAATGGCCTATCAAAATTTTCAACATGGATTAGCAACTGCACATACTATAAGCTACAATTTTTATTTACATTTCTTCGGGAAAATTAATTTAAGGGCAATTTTTGGAGTTAAGTTTACATATAAAGTGTTATTTCAGTTTGGCATACAATTCTGTCATCTAATTACATTAATTTGGATTAAATATGTTGTCAAAACTCCAAGTTTGAAGAAAATCGAATGTTCAGAAGTGCGTTTTTACTGAAAAATGTTTTTCAGCTTTCTGGTACTTTCTCTGAAGGGGCTCTAACGATTTTCTTTAAATTAATAATGAGAACTAACCATATAAAGAGCTACAATTTGTATTTGTAACATTTCTACGGGGAAAGTAATTTAGGAGGCCTTTTGCGTGAATGGGTGGGATTATTTTTTCCTTTAAAGTGCTACCTCAGGAGATTATACGATTCTACATCTAAACAATTTTTTTTTTTTTTTAAAGTCTGTTAAATCAGATAAGAGTAATTGCTATTGCTCACTGCTGATACGGTTCGCTTGTGGATCTTGAGTGGTGAAGCCATGCAGCGATCACACTCGTGGCATGTTAGAATGTTTGGTTGCTCATTGGATCCCTAGGCTACTACTTCATCAGTCTCCTTGTCAATTTAAAGTTGGAGATGAGAGAATTGTTATGTTGTGATAGGTTTTATGAAACTTTATTATTTGGTTGTGATTGTATCTGTCCCGAATGGTATATTGTGGTCTGTTTAGTGAAAGTTTTGATATATAGTAGGGTGCTTCAGTAACGTATCGTAGAAGTTCACATTAGAAAGCCTTTATTCTAATAATAGTTTGGTAGATTCCCAAACTTCGCAACCGACCAGCCAAATACGAGTAGTTCGAATAATACTTTTGTACAGTAGTACCATGTATATTGTACAGTTTGTCGATTAGTTTTTCAACTAGCGGTAGTTGTATCTGCGAAATCTCTGGTCAAATGTTTGGCGAGGGGGGGTTCAAGTTAGTCGGTAGTCCAAGCGGAGTCCAAGTTAGCTTGTAACAGCATTCTCCGGAAGCGGTTGGTTGTGAAGTAAACACGTAATGTTGGGCATGTACATTTATGTAGTGTGAATGTCATGTGCGTAGATTTTAAAGTGTTAATTTTGATTCTCCATTTGTTGAACCATTATTGAATGTTGTCAAGATGATCTTGTAAATGATTGGTCGCTGCAATGTGGCTGGCAATGTCGTCAGCAATGGTCGTCGTTAGAGTTTCTGTGAAAGTTGTATGTTTTGACAAAATAAATTTCCAAACTTCGGAGTCTCAAGAAATATAGTAAACCGAAAGTGCGTTATCACTGACGAGTTTTGTCAGTTTTGGCGATTTTCGTAAAAAGTACTCACAGGAATTTCGCTATAGTAAGTATAAAATTTGATAATCCATACAAGTTTGTAAACTGTACTATGGTAAAGTCGTTTGAGTGTTTCATCCCAGATTGTTTTATTGCAACTGAACCCGCAACACTTCCGAGTTACAACCCCCTAGCATTAATCTAAGCACACTATTTTAAACAATAATAGAATTAGAACTTTTCACCATAAGACAATCATGTGACAAAAGATACATGAAAACTCAATATTAAAAATTTGACACCATTACAATACTTCCTCATACAAGTAGGAAGATAAAGTAAAAAATATATATCGCAATCCTCAAATTTAAAATGTACTTCAAGTTTTCTTGAACAAATATGTTTGAATTTTAACGACTGCGATACTAGTAGATAATAAATACGGGTTTTGGGCCACTTTTCTGCACAACATGGCAGCCGTCCCCACTCGCCCACCCCTCTCCATAAACACCTACCTCTTCCTTCACCAAATAACCCCCTCCCCTCTTCCAATCTTTCCTAACTTTTCCGCATCCCTTCCCCTGCCTCTTTACTGTAGCCAAAGAAATGTTAAAAATTAATTTTTTTTTTCTGAGGTCAGCAAAAGCGATTTCACAACCATCGCCATACAAGTCCATCACTTCTACCACTCAGCTATAGTGGCAACTTGCGAATAGTAGTTTTGTTTCGATCCTTATACCTCACCCACATACTTCTCCCTTAACCTATCTCACATCTGCTTTCTCACTCTGTCTCTCATACATCTCTCTCTCTCTCTCTCTTTCTCTCTCTCTCTCTCTCTCTATATATATATATATATAATATGTACACAGAGACCTAAAGGGGGCTCTGACCCTGGTACTCCAGGCTAGGTTTCATTAACCTTTGCATTGTATTTTTCCATTCGTACAAAAGTTTATTAACCTCTATGTGTGCACAATGTTTGCAATATAATTCAATTATAATTTATTTATTTATTTATTTTTTTTTAACTCTAAGTCTTAAAGAGAGAAACCGTCCCTCTTTATTTATGATAAAACTATTTTTATCGATCAAGTATATTACCAACACATACATCCAATCCAATATAGTGATTTATTAGACAGATACTTATATAAATTTTTTTTGGTAAACAATAAACTAAAACTAATCTATGCCTCCTTCTAACCAGTTATTTAAGATAAATAAGTATATTGACTACAAATATATTCAATCCAGTATATTGATTTATGAGTCACTTATCTGTGTAAGGTTTCTGGTAAGCAATTAAAAGTTAAATCTCCACTTTCCTTCTTTAAGAAAAACCTATTTAACCTATTACACAAAACACACCGAGAACAGCCGAACGACAGAGCCGAAAATTGCCGAACAGTCCTTATTTAAAAAAAAAAATACACATTACATAATCATTTGTAATTAAGTTGTCCAAGTTTTCTAATAATAACCACAGTCCAAATCGTTCGTTAGTAGGTTTTACTTTTCTTCCATAGATCTGAGAAACACTAAACACTTAGAGCTGAATCACTTTTCTAATCTAAAACGTACTCAATTTACACCAATAATTCCGTCAATTCTTGCAAAGTAGAGATCTAAGTTTTCGGTTAAAAAAGACGAAAGTGCCTATCTTACAGATTGACATGTAAGAAATAAAAGTAAGAATTGCGGTGTATACGCATGTATTAAAACTAGTAATTTAACTGGAATTTGTATGTTATATACTTTTAAACACTTCTTATTAGAGCAAAAGTAATTTCTTTAGGTATAGTTTGTGTAGTTTCGCAGTAATATCTTACATCTAGTGGAAAGCTGATCCTACCCAAATAATGTAATTGGCAAAAAAATCTTCCGTCAATTAATCGTTTGTACAATTAAACAAATTATGTAGAGAAAGGAAAAATAAAGGAAAACTTAGAGGAACTAGTAGTCTTTTTATCTCAATTTACATACGAAATTCCCCATATTTTTAAACACTTTTCCAATCTAAGAAGCACTCAATTTACGTACTTAATTCTCCCAAAATAGTGATCAGTTTCCAATTTAACTGGTAAATGAATTATTCTATATTTTTAAACATTTTTGTAACCTAATAAGCATTAAATTTACATATATAATTCCCATAGAGAATAATTTTTTAAATTAATTGGATTTATACCACTTAAGTAATTCAAGTAACTTCCTGAGTGAATAACAGATCGATTTTTGCTCCTAGTGTTGTGGATGTGCTAATGAGTCATGACGAATGATTAGACAATAGAGAATGTATTTTGTTAAATGTCTTGGGATTTTGGTCAGGTTAAAATATAAAGTTTTGGGTAAAATCACTGCACAAAGCAAAGTTTGATTGGACTACAATTAAATCTGTCGAATAACCAAGAAAAACACAGATATACAAAAGAATATAAACATATATTGCACTAAAACATTCTCAAGTTATCGTACGGCAATTATTGTGGATTGAAATAACAGTTTTGCTAGTAATTTCCAAGTTGAATCTGCTTTCCTCAACCTTTCTAAACATGTAGCAACTCCAGCTAAAATAACAACCCCTATGAAATCGCTTGAAGATTGGTAAGCAAGGATTGTACATTTTTCGGTTGCGACTAAATCTTTATTTTGCGTACCTTTCTAAAACCAAACCTTTGCCTAATTTTGTCTGCGTCTAAACCTAAACATATTACACAAACCACAGCGAGGACAGCCGAACTACAGAGCCGAAAATGACAGAACAGTCCTTATTTAAAAAAAAAAATACTCATTACACAATCATTTGTAATTAAGTTTAATCGGTCGTCGACAGAGACAACATGGGCTCTCACAAAGTGTAAAGTGTTTCTCAGCTCTATGGAAGAAAAGTAAAACCTACTAACGAATATTTGGACTACGGTTATTATTAGAAAACGTGGACAACTTAATTACAAATATTGGGGACATTTATACTGAGGGCGAGCAGTTACTAGAAGGTTGAAATTCTAATTTACTAGTACCAATTACAGACCCATTTTGCGACAATATAATGCTTGTTAAAATATGTGCTTTGGAAGACTGCGCTGGAGATGGAAAAACCTAATTTTTAAGAAGGAAATTAGTGGCTCTTTTAACAGTTATCTCCAAGGGAAATGCGGTAATTTGTTTGTGCGAGACATGGTGTTAAAGCCAAACTACTTTTTTTACTAGAAAGCAAGAACAAGATGGCTAAAGGTGTAGAAACAGTAATTGGAGACAACGTTTAGGATATATTTACAAAAAAATGTAACAACCCAGTATGTATACCATACAAAGTCGAGTTGTCAGATGTTAAATTGGAGTATCAGCTGGAAAAATTGCAAGAATTATTTAAACCGACTAAAAGAGGAAGATTACTACCTAATGGATTTGGATATAACACAGGACTTTGCTGGAATATTTAATAAAACAGAAATGGATAGTTATTTGACCAATAACTTTAACTTTTGCTACCGAGGAGAGTATAAGAACGAATGTGATATAATTGTGAATGACGATAAAACAGTTGGTAAGGACTATTTAACTTGGTTAACTTCTGATGCAAGAGTTAAAATATGCAATAAGTTTATTTGTCAAATAACAAGTGCGGGCGTTAATAAGAAAATCGGCAACCATATTGTAGATTTTGTAAATTGTCCGGATACAAGATTAAAAGAAACATTTTCGTCTACTTCTGCCAAAGAACATGGTATTACAAGACTAGAAGCTACAATTTATAACTACTGTATCTAAATTATTACAAAGCAACCGACCATATGTACAACCCTCTCGAAGACTGTTTATCCCTATTGGAAAGTAGCAAACGTTATTTCCGTCAAGCTCCAATGTATTCTGTTTCTTTTGCAAAGATGTGGACTAGGCTAACAGACACTCTACAAAACAGTTGTTGCCTTGTATTTATTAATTTGTTACAGTATGTATATTGGGCGAATAAGAACACAAGAAAGTTGACTGGTATACAGTTAAACCTAACGGAAAAAAATACCAAGAACAGAGAAAAAATGATAAATTATGTTGTTTCGGCATTTAGTTTTAACTCTCTACCAATTAATTATATTGAGATTGTAGAAGATTGTGTAAACAAAGATTTTGTACTGATTGTGCAAAAATGTTACATTAAAGTATTTCTGTAAACGTATTTCTCAAAAACTGGAACACCGTTTTGTACCATACCAGGAAGTATAGATATCGAAAAGACAGGATTGGTCTCTACCAATAATGTAATTCCTCATTTCTTACGGAAGAGAGCTAATATAACCAACAGGCTATTGCCGTATACGGTAAAATAAATAGAACACCCATCTCTAATGTATGTACTATCTGCAAAGAAACTACAGTTAGAACTAGAAGAGGTGGATTTAAAAAGAAACCAGATAGCCTATATACAGAAAAAACTACAGCTCTTAAAGAGGAATACAAGCAACTGGTGGAGAAGGAAAACGAGTTGACCGAATTTAGAAATAGGTTAATAAACCACTTTAAACCACGCTGGAAGAATTTGGACACAACTGGTGTGTACAATGTTTTTTGCATTTACCGTAAGCAACAAAGGAACTTTTACATATGTAGGAGTCCTTGCAGAAAAAGAAGAGTGCAAGAAAGTAAACTTTCTAAAAGGGTACCACAAAAATATATTTATAACTGCCTATTCCAATAAAGAAAAACTTAAAGAAGATGGTTACATTATAATACCAAAAAATGGGTTGGATATAATTTCCTCACCCACCGAGAAACCATTTTTACATTTACTACGAATGGTGTAATAACTTACAAAGGAAACTCGTTTGCCAAAATAGAGAAGATGGAATTTTGCACAGATATGTGGAAAAATATGCAAGATACCGCTTTTACATACAAGAGGAGATGGGGAAGTTTAACGATATTACGATCCAAGAAATAAAAGTTCGAGTTAAAGTTTCTGAGTGCAACCGGCTAGAAGAATTACCAGAACTAGTAATTTTGGTAGGTCCTACACTAGTTATTTACCGAAATAAACTCCGATATATACTACTACAGATGGAAAATATAGAGACATTGTAAATATCTAATTGCTGATTAGTAGGAGAAATGCAGGTCTTAGCTTTATATTTTGACTATATATATTTTTTTTTTTTTAAATTTAAGGCGTCAACATCTGTGGTCATTTGCGCCCGGAGCCTTCTCGGTGCACTGCCGGCCTCCGGACAGTGTTCTCCCGTTACAGACAACACTGCCCATCACCGGACAGTGAGCTGTAGGGGCTCCTAGAAAGAGAAAATCTAAGGGTAGCACGGCTGGATTCGAACCCGTGACCTCCGCGTTGCTAGTCCAGCGCGCTACCACTGAGCTAATCCCTTCCCTATTTTGACTATATAATAATTAGATAAGTTAAAACATACTGCCAGTAGACAGAAAAAGAAAGATTTGTATTGTGTGTGTAAACTATGTATATTATTGACAAAATAAAAATAAAATTGTAGTATAAGGGATGGATTTTTTGTAATTAAACCAATATTTATGTTTGTGTTATTTATAATAAACCGTACACTCTCTGTATTATGGGAGAAAATTATACAGAAAACATTGATCAATTTTACTTTAAATGGTTGTAATTATTTTTCCGCCTTATTTTTTCTTTGTATTGCAAAAATAGAGAAACATTTATTTTTTTTTTCTTTGAATTAACAGCATGTAAGGCTCGCCCACGCGCGTTTGCAAGGGCGCGTATGGATGGTTTAGGAATGATCTGACTCTGCAAAAATACTTCTGTGTTATAATTTCCGTCTAATAAAAACAAGTTAAAACATTAAACAGAAGTAAGAATGATTTTCCTTTTTTGGGAATATTTTGATAAATTTCTTCCAAATGACTACAGAATATATTTATCTTTCTAATCGGTACCAATTACAACAAATTGGGGGACCAGGCATTTATATGGGATAAATCCCATTAATTTAATAAATTCTCTATGGGAATTATATTGTAAATTGAATGCTTATTAGAGTACAAAAATGTTTATAAATATAGAATAATTCATTTACCAGTTAAATTAGAAACTGATTACTATTTTGGGGGAATTAAGTACGTAAATTGAGTGCTTCTTAGATTAGAAAAATATTTAAAAATATGGGGAATTTTGTACGTAAATTCAAATAAAAAGACTACTAGTTCCACTAACCTTCTTTTATTTTTCCTTTCTCTAACTAATTTGTTTAATTGTGCAAACAATTCGTTCAACAGACGATTTTTTTTGAAAATTACATTATTTGTGTAAGATCAGCTTTCCACATAGACGTAAGATATTACTGAGAAACTCCACAAACTATCTCTAGAGAACAGATGTATCTGTTAGTTGGCTGATCAGCCAGGGGGTATCATAAGAAAACACCAAAAAAATTTTTAAGTGTTTTTTATTAATAACCCGACGTGTCGACAAACATTGTTTGTCTTCTTCAGGGGCTATCTTAGAATCGGAAAATTTGTATGCTCTATCACTACATGTCCAATTATCAAGTAATTTAAGTAATTTATCTCTTGAGAAATTACTTGTGCACTAACAAGAAGTTTTTAAAAAATATATAATATATAAGTTCCAGTTAATGTACTAGTTTTAGTATACACGCATAGACCGCTATTCTTACTTATATTTCTTACTAAGATTTTTTTGCCAATTACATGATTTGGGTAGGATCAGCTTTCCACTAGATGTATGATATTACTGCGAAACTCCACAAACTGTATCTAAAGAAATTACTTTTGCTCTAATAAGAAGTGTTTAAAAATATATAACATACAAATTCCAGTTAAATTACTAGTTTTAATACATGCGTATACACCGCAATTTTTACTTTTATTTCTTACATGCCAATCTGTAAGATAGGCACTTTCGACTTTTTAACCGAAAACTTAGATCTCTAGTTTGCAAGAATTGACGGAATTATGTGTGTAAATTGAGTACGTTTTAGATTAGGAAAGTGATTAAAAATATGCGGAATTTAGTACGTAAATTGAGATACAACAGTTACTAAATCTCTTGTTAAACACTGGCTTTTTTCCTTTCTTTAATTGCATAAACAATTAGTTCGACAAAACATATTATTAACTATTTCGTCGTATATTGCGTTAGATAACAGGTCCAACGCTTTAAGCTGTACCAAAAAGAATACGATATATTGGATTCTATAAATTATAGAACCGTCAGGGACGGCTGACATGTTGTGCAGAAAAGTGGCCCAGAACCCGTCTTTATTAACTACTGATTCCTCACATCCACCTAATTTTTCTTAGAAAAATATTTTAACTAAAAATGTTAGTTCATATCTGTATAGGTGTATTAAAACTAAACAGATATCCTAAACTAACAGATTTCCATGTTTAAAGGAAATCGTTACAGTTCTTTTTTGTAATAG
>JAAEAF010001229.1:0-29345 GCA_011037195.1 Triatoma infestans | reverse complement strand
GCCACACCAAGAATCATTTAAAAATTAGAGTAAACCAACACAAAAATTCATTAAAATACAAAAACACCTCAGAAACATCTCTTTTAAAACACTATAAAACTACTAAACATAACTTTGATTTTGATAATGCAAAAATACTTGACAGAGAAAAAAATTTAATTAAAAGAAAAACATTAGAAGCTATTCATATTGCTTTAAATGAAGGAAGTATAATAAATGATCGTAAAGAAGGCATACAAGTAAAACCGTACACTAACACAATAAATAATCTGAAAAAATACATCTAGTTAAATGGTTATAAAAACAGTTAAATCCAAAATAACTGTCAGTTCATTACTAACCGTATAATTAAGAAAATCCAGACACCCAGCTATACTCAAATTTAAAGCTTATCTTTTTCATACAAAACTAATAAAATATAAAAAATTCATTTAAAGCAATATAAAAAAAATTTAAATATTAATTATAAAACAAAAAACAAATTAAACTAATACTAATATTACAAACCTTTTAATAAAAACAGAACTCTCAAATATAATAATACATACATCTTATCAATCTACAAACTCTCCGTCAGTTGCCCAAAAAACATGGTACCAAGAGAGGGTCAGCTCACACTTACAGTAAGTAATTTACTTAGATTTACAAATCTTTATTTCAAAATAAAAACTAAACAAATAATTAAACCTCTCCTTTTTAGGCCTAAATAATATACATAAAAAATACACTAGTTAAAAATCTCAACTAATTAATAACTCAAACCACGTGGTTTATGAAAAACTGATGCAGATAAAGAACATATCTAAGTATATATTAAAAATCAAACTAATGAGGTTAAAAAAAACGAATAAACAGAAATTTAAATAACACAGTAATAAAACTTTAGGTAAGTAATAACTTGTGGACAAAAATTATTCAAAAATATATTATATTTGTATTGTAAAAGAAATAATTATCATCTTGTAATTGTTAAAAAATTGTACAATAATATCACATATTTCCTTGTATCTTACAGATAATTTAAACTACTTGAAAATGGCAAGTATATTGACCGAAACGTCGTAGTAAAAATATAAAGTTTTATTATATGTTGTAATATACAATAAATAAAAAATTCAGGCTGTAAAACAGGTTCAAAATCATAATTTACATCAACCCTCTACAACTGAAGTAAAATAAATAACAGCCTATTTAAAAAAATATAAAAATACTCAAGAAAAACATAATGGCAGAACCGAAAACGCCAGAAAAGGACCTCACAAGAAAATTAAATGAATTCAAAAACAACTGTTTCAGCATAATACATAATGTAAGTCCACAAATTATTAAGACCATAAAGAAAAACCTCATAAAATATTATAAAAATAATTTAAAAAAAATTAACATAATTAGTAAACTAAACGCATTAAAATACTGTCTAAATAACATTATAATTCCAAATTTCATACTCAAACCACTAGTTAACTTAGAAAACAACTTTAATAAAACATTTTTATACAACAAAAAAAACAAAAATTTCTTCAACAGGATAGCATTGCAAGTTTTAAAAAAAGAAATAGAACAAACCTACTGGAACTTAAAAAAAATTAAAAAAGAAAATACAAAATTAAGAATCATAATTAACAATAATACACCAACAACCATAAATGCACTAGATAAAAAATTTAAAAAATATAACCCTACATTAATAGAACTCAAAACACATCTCACTATAAAAAAACATCAAAAAAAATGCAAATACAACATTAAAAATCCATATCAGAATAAAAACAATAAAAACACTACCATTACAAGCACCAATTTGAAAAACAACATAAAAAATTACTTAAACTATTATAACAATTTAAATCAGTACAACAGAGTTATCAATAAAACAGAAACCTTCATTCCCAAAAATTTAATAAATTTTCTAAGTCTGGGTAGAAATTTCAACATCACACCTATAAACAAAAAAACTATAAGTAAAAACATCATTAAATTAATAACAGATACAGAAAATATTTTATTAAGCATCCACACTTCAGAATCACACAAAAATGCCATAAGAATAGCAACAAATAACATTTTACTTAACTATACTAATAAATATATCAATAATAAAAATAAACACATAAAACATTACAACAACACAACTTTAATAGAAATAAACTTAAGCAAACTACATATCGAAATCAATAAAGATGCACACTTTTTGAAAAAATTTCTCAAAAATAACAATCACTTGACCCTAATAAAAACAGATAAAACAAAAAAATATGTATTCATTAATAAATCAGAATTAGATACAAAAATGGAAACAATCCTGGATGATAAAAATACATATAGAAAAATAAGAAATGATCCAATAGAAATTTTAACTAAAAACACAAATAAATACATTCAAAAATTAATAAAATATAATTATAAAGAGAAAACAGAAAAAACCGCATTAACAGAAATAAACAGTACAATATCTAAAATGTATCCTCTTTTAAAGATACATAAACCAAATCACCCTATTAGGCCAATAGTAGACAGTACAGGTTCAAATCTTAATAAATTAGCAAAACAAATATTCAAAACACCTTTAAAATTCCTTGCCAAACAAAATACTTTTGATATAGCACACTCCTTTGAATTAAAAAATAAATTAAACACATTAGAAATAAATTCAAACCACATAATAGTAAGCTACGATGTAGTATCACTATTCCCGAGTGTACCATTAGATCTGTTTTATAATATCATAAATAAAAACTGGGACACAATAAAAACACATACTCCAATAAAAAGTAAAACCATATTTATTGAAGGATTACAATTAATACTAAACAATACATATTTCTCTTACAAAACCCAAAAATTTAAGCAAATTTCAGGTCTCCCTATGGGTAGCCCACTTTCTACATATGTAGCAGGCATCACAATGAATTTTATAATAACCAATAGTTTAACAGAAACAAAAATTAAACCATTACTATTAACCAAATACATAGACGATATATTAATAATCATAGATAAAAATGAAAATACAACACTTTTTAATAAATTAAATAATTTTAATCCAAAAATTAAATTTACACAAGAAACAGAAATGAATAATAGTATAAACTATCTGGACATAACAATAATTCACAACAATAAAAATATAACCGCTAAATTTTACAAAAAGCAAATCACATCAAACTTATTTCTTAATTATCTATCCAGGCATCCGAAGCATATTATACATAACTCAGCCAAAAATCTTATATATAGAGCAACCAAATTAACAGATACACCATACCTAGAAGAAACAAAATACAAAATTAACAAAATTTTAATAGAAAACGCCTACCCCCCTTACACAATAAACAAATACTGGAAGCAATCAAATCAAAAACAAAATAACAACCAAAACAATATAAATTATCAAAAACAACGAAAAAAACTTAAAAATAATAGTAAAAACAACGAATTTAAAAATTTCTACTCAATTACCTACATACACAATCTAACCAATAAAATCAAACAAGTTTTAAAAAAATTTAACATAACAGAATGCCACTTAGCTTATCTTACTAAAAATAAAATCAATGCATACATACCTTCACATAAAGATAAGGATCCAGTGGAAAAAAGCAAAGAACTTGTATATGCTATAAATTGTTGTTGTAAATTGAAATATATAGGCCACAACAAGAATCACTTAAAAATTAGAGTAAACCAACACAAAAATTCATTAAAATACAAAAACACCTCAGAAACATCTCTTTTAAAACACTATAAAACTACTAAACATAACTTTGATTTTGATAATGCAAAAATACTTGACAGAGAAAAAAATTTAATAAAAAGAAAAACATTAGAAGCTATTCATATTGCTTTAAATGAAGGAAGTATAATAAATGATCGTAAAGAAGGCATACAGGTAAAACCGTATACTAATACAATAAATAATTGAAAAAATACATCTAGTTAAATGGTTATAAAAACAGTTAAAACAAAAATAACCTGTCAGTTCATTACCTAACCTTATAATTAATACAACAGCCAGCTATATCAAATAAAGATATCTTTTCTAATACCAAACTAATAAAATATAAAAAATTCATTTAAAGCAATATAAAAAAAATTTAAATATTAATTATAAAACAAAAAACAAATTAAACTAATACTAATATTACAAACCTTTTAATAAAAACAGAACTCTCAAATATAATAATACATACATCTTATCAATCTACAAACTCTCCGTCAGTTGCCCAAAAAACATGGTACCAAGAGAGGGTCAGCTCACACTTACAGTAAGTAATTTACTTAGATTTACAAATCTTTATTTCAAAATAAAAACTAAACAAATAATTAAACCTCTCCTTTTTAGGCCTAAATAATATACATAAAAAATACACTAGTTAAAAATCTCAACTAATTAATAACTCAAACCACGTGGTTTATGAAAAACTGATGCAGATAAAGAACATATCTAAGTATATCTTAAAAATCAAACTAATGAGGTTAAAAAAAACGAATAAACAGAAATTTAAATAACACAGTAATAAAACTTTAGGTAAGTAATAACTTGTGGACAAAAATTATTCAAAAAAATATATTATATTAGTATTGTAAAAGAAATAATTATCATCTTGTAATTGTTAAAAAATTGTACAATAATATCACATATTTCCTTGTATCTTACAGATAATTTAAACTACTTGAAAATGGCAAGTATATTGACCGAAACGTCGTAGTAAAAATATAAAGTTTTATTATATGTTGTAATATACAATAAATAAAAAATTCAGGCTGTACAACAGGTTCAAAATCATAATTTACATCAACCCTCTACAACTGAAGTAAAATAAATAACAGCCTATTTAAAAAAATATAAAAATACTCAAGAAAAACATAATGGCAGAACCGAAAACGCCAGAAAAGGACCTCACAAGAAAATTAAATGAATTCAAAAACAACTGTTTCAGCATAATACATAATGTAAGTCCACAAATTATTAAGACCTTAAAGAAAAACCTCATAAAATATTATAAAAATAATTTAAAAAAAATTAACATAATTAGTAAACTAAATGCATTAAAATACTGTCTAAATAACATTATAATTCCAAATTTCATACTCAAACCACTAGTTAACTTAGAAAACAACTTTAATAAAACATTTTTATACAACAAAAAAAACAAAAATTTCTTCAACAGGATAGCATTGCAAGTTTTAAAAAAAGAAATAGAACAAACCTACTGGAACTTAAATAAAATTAAAAAAGAAAATACAAAATTAAGAATCATAATTAACAATAATACACCAACAACCATAAATGCACTAGATAAAAAATTTAAAAAATATAACCCTACATTAATAGAACTCAAAACACATCTCACTATAAAAAAACATCAAAAAAAATGCAAATACAGCATTAAAAATCCATATCAGAATAAAAACAATAAAAACACTACCATTACAAGCACCAATTTGCAAAACAACATAAAAAATTACTTAAACTATTATAACAATTTAAATCAGTACAACAGAGTTATCAATAAAACAGAAACCTTCATTCCCAAAAATTTAATAAATTTTCTAAGTCTGGGTAGAAATTTCAACATCACACCTATAAACAAAAAAACTATAAGTAAAAACATCATTAAATTAATAACAGATACAGAAAATATCTTATTAAGCATCCACACTTCAGAATCACACAAAAATGCCATAAGAATAGCAACAAATAACATTTTACTTAACTATACTAATAAATATATCAATAATAAAAATAAACACATAAAACTTTACAACAACACAACTTTAATAGAAATAAACTTAAGCAAACTACATACCGAAATCAATAAAGATGCACACTTTTTGAAAAAATTTCTCAAAAATAACAATCACTTGACCCTAATAAAAACAGATAAAACAAAAAAATATGTATTCATTAATAAATCAGAATTAGATACAAAAATGGAAACAATCCTGGATGATAAAAATACATATAGAAAAATAAGAAATGATCCAATAGAAATTTTAACTAAAAACACAAATAAATACATTCAAAAATTAATAAAATATAATTATATAGAGAAAACAGAAAAAACCGCATTAACAGAAATAAACAGTACAATATCTAAAATGTATCCTCTTTTAAAGATACATAAACCAAATCACCCTATTAGGCCAATAGTAGACAGTACAGGTTCAAATCTTAATAAATTAGCAAAACAAATATTCAAAACACCTTTAAAATTCCTTGCCAAACAAAATACTTTTGATATAGCAAACTCCTTTGAATTAAAAAATAAATTAAACACATTAGAAATAAATTCAAACCACATAATAGTAAGCTACGATGTAGTATCACTATTCCCAAGTGTACCATTAGATCTGTTTTATAATATCATAAATAAAAACTGGGACACAATAAAAACACATACTCCAATAAAAAGTAAAACCATATTTATTGAAGGATTAAAATTAATACTAAACAATACATATTTCTCTTACAAAAACCAAAAATTTAAGCAAATTTCAGGTCTCCCTATGGGTAGCCCACTTTCTACATATGTAGCAGGCATCACAATGAATTTTATAATAACCAATAGTTTAACAGAAACAAAAATTAAACCATTACTATTAACCAAATACATAGACGATATATTAATAATCATAGATAAAAATGAAAATACAACACTTTTTAATAAATTAAATAATTTTAATCCAAAAATTAAATTTACACAAGAAACAGAAATGAATAATAGTATAAACTATCTGGACATAACAATAATTCACAACAATAAAAATATAACAGCTAAATTTTACAAAAAGCAAATCACATCAAACTTATTTCTTAATTATCTATCCAGGCATCCGAAGCATATTATACATAACTCAGCCAAAAATCTTATATATAGAGCAGCCAAATTAACAGATACACCATACCTAGAAGAAACAAAATACAAAATTAACAAAATTTTAATAGAAAACGCCTACCCCCCTTACACAATAAACAAATACTGGAAGCAATCAAATCAAAAACAAAATAACAACCAAAACAATATAAATTATCAAACTCAGGCTATATCACATCTTAAAAATAATAGTAAAAACAACGAATTTAAAAATTTCTATTCAATTACCTACATACACAATCTAACCAATAAAATCAAACAAGTTTTAAAAAAATTTAACATAACAGAATGCCACTTAGCTTATCTTACTAAAAATAAAATCAATGCATACATACCGTCACATAAAGATAAGGATCCAGTGGAAAAAAGCAAAGAACTTGTATATGCTATAAATTGTTGTTGTAAATTGAAATATATAGGCCACACCAAGAATCACTTAAAAATTAGAGTAAACCAACACAAAAATTCATTAAAATACAAAAACACCTCAGAAACATCTCTTTTAAAACACTATAAAACTACTAAACATAACTTTGATTTTGATAATGCAAAAATACTTGACAGAGAAAAAAATTTAATAAAAAGAAAAACATTAGAAGCTATTCATATTGCTTTAAATGAAGGAAGTATAATAAATGATCGTAAAGAAGGCATACAAGTAAAACCGTACACTAATACAATAAATAATCTGAAAAAATACATCTAGTTAAATGGTTATAAAAACAGTTAAAACAAAAATAACCTGTCAGTTCATTACCTAACCTTATAATTAATACAACAGCCAGCTATATCAAATAAAGATATCTTTTCTAATACCAAACTAATAAAATATAAAAAATTCATTTAAAGCAATATAATAAAAATTTAAATATTAATTATAAAACAAAAAACATATTAAACTAATACTAATATTACAAACCTTTTAAAAAAACAGAACTCTCAAATATAATAATACATACATCTTATCAAGCTACAAACTCTCCGTCAGTTGCCCAAAAAACATGGTACCAAGAGAGGGTCAGCTCACACTTACAGTAAGTAATTTACTTAGATTTACAAATCTTTATTTCAAAATAAAAACTAAACAAATAATTAAACCTCTCCTTTTTAGGCCTAAATAATATACATAAAAAATACACTAGTTAAAAATCTCAACTAATTAATAACTCAAACCACGTGGTTTATGAAAAACTGATGCAGATAAAGAACATATCTAAGTATATCTTAAAAATCAAACTAATGAGGTTAAAAAAAACGAATAAACAGAAATTTAAATAACACAGTAATAAAACTTTAGGTAAGTAATAACTTGTGGACAAAAATTATTCAAAAATATATTATATTTGTATTGTAAAAGAAATAATTATCATCTTGTAATTGTTAAAAAATTGTACAATAATATCACATATTTCCTTGTATCTTACAGATAATTTAAACTACTTGAAAATGGCAAGTATATTGACCGAAACGTCGTAGTAAAAATATAAAGTTTTATTATATGTTGTAATATACAATAAATAAAAAATTCAGGCTGTACAACAGGTTCAAAATCATAATTTATATCAACCCTCTACAACTGAAGTAAAATAAATAACAGCCTATTTAAGAAAATATAAAAATACTCAAGAAAAACATAATGGCAGAACCGAAAACGCCAGAAAAGGACATCACAAGAAAATTAAATGAATTCAAAAACAACTGTTTCAGCATAATACATAATGTAAGTCCACAAATTATTAAGACCTTAAAGAAAAACCTCATAAAATATTATAAAAATAATTTAAAAAAAATTAACATAATTAGTAAACTAAATGCATTAAAATACTGTCTAGATAACATTATAATTCCAAATTTCATACTCAAACCACTAGTTAACTTAGAAAACAACTTTAATAAAACATTTTTATACAACAAAAAAAACAAAAATTTCTTCAACAGGATAGCATTGCAAGTTTTAAAAAAAGAAATAGAACAAACCTACTGGAACTTAAAAAAAATTAAAAAAGAAAATACAAAATTAAGAATCATAATTAACAATAATACACCAACAACCATAAATGCACTAGATAAAAAATTTAAAAAATATAACCCTACATTAATAGAACTCAAAACACATCTCACTATAAAAAAACATCAAAAAAAATGCAAATACAGCATTAAAAATCCATATCAAAATAAAAACAATAAAAACACTACCATTACAAGCACCAATTTGCAAAACAACATAAAAAATTACTTAAACTATTATAACAATTTAAATCAATACAACAGAGTTATCAATAAAACAGAAACCTTCATTCCCAAAAATTTAATAAATTTTCTAAGTCTGGGTAGAAATTTCAACATCACACCTATAAACAAAAAAACTATAAGTAAAAACATCATTAAATTAATAACAGATACAGAAAATATTTTATTAAGCATCCACACTTCAGAATCACACAAAAATGCCATAAGAATAGCAACAAATAACATTTTACTTAACTATACTAATAAATATATCAATAATAAAAATAAACACATAAAACTTTACAATAACACAACTTTAATAGAAATAAACTTAAGCAAACTACATACCGAAATCAATAAAGATGCACACTCTTTGAAAAAATTTCTCAAAAATAACAATCACTTGACCCTAATAAAAACAGATAAAACAAAAAAATATGTATTCATTAATAAATCAGAATTAGATACAAAAATGGAAACAATCCTGGATGATAAAAATACATATAGAAAAATAAGAAATGATCCAATAGAAATTATAACTAAAAACACAAATAAATACATTCAAAAATTAATAAAATATAATTATATAGAGAAAACAGAAAAAACCGCATTAACAGAAATAAACAGTATAATATCTAAAATGTATCCTCTTTTAAAGATACATAAACCAAATCACCCTATTAGGCCAATAGTAGACAGTACAGGTTCAAATCTTAATAAATTAGCAAAACAAATTTTCAAAACACCTTTAAAATTCCTTGCCAAACAAAATACTTTTGATATAGCAAATTCCTTTGAATTAAAAAATAAATTAAACACATTAGAAATAAATTCAAACCACATAATAGTAAGCTACGATGTAGTATCTTTATTCCCAAGTGTACCATTAGATCTGTTTTATAATATCATAAATAAAAACTGGGACACAATAAAAACACATACTCCAATAAAAAGTAAAACCATATTTATTGAAGGATTAAAATTAATACTAAATAATACATATTTCTCTTACAAAAACCAAAAATTTAAGCAAATTTCAGGTCTCCCTATGGGTAGCCCACTTTCTACATATGTAGCAGGCATCACAATGAATTTTATAATAACCAATAGTTTAACAGAAACAAAAATTAAACCATTACTATTAACCAAATACATAGACGATATATTAATAATCATAGATAAAAATGAAAATACAACACTTTTTAATAAATTAAATAATTTTAATCCAAAAATTAAATTTACACAAAAAACAGAAATGAATAATAGTATAAACTATCTGGACATAACAATAATTCACAACAATAAAAATATAACAGCTAAATTTTACAAAAAGCAAATCACATCAAACTTATTTCTTAATTATCTATCCAGGCATCCGAAGCATATTATACATAACTCAGCCAAAAATCTTATATATAGAGCAGCCAAATTAACAGATACACCATACCTAGAAGAAACAAAATACAAAATTAACAAAATTTTAATAGAAAACGCCTACCCCCCTTACACAATAAACAAATACTGGAAGCAATCAAATCAAAAACAAAAAAACAACCAAAACAATATAAATTATCAAACTCAGGCTATATCACATCTTAAAAATAATAGTAAAAACAACGAATTTAAAAATTTCTATTCAATTACCTACATACACAATCTAACCAATAAAATCAAACAAGTTTAAAAAAAATTTAACATAACAGAATGCCACTTAGCTTATCTTACTAAAAATAAAATCAATGCATACATACCGTCACATAAAGATAAGGATCCAGTGGAAAAAAGCAAAGAACTTGTATATGCTATAAATTGTTGTTGTAAATTGAAATATATAGGCCACACCAAAAATCACTTAAAAATTAGAGTAAACCAACACAAAAATTCATTAAAATACAAAAACACCTCAGAAACATCTCTTTTAAAACACCATAAAACTACTAAACATAACTTTGATTTTGATAATGCAAAAATACTTGACAGAGAAAAAAATTTAATAAAAAGAAAAACATTAGAGGCTATTCATATTGCTTTGAATGAAGGAAGTATAATAAATGATCGTAAAGAAGGCATACAAGTAAAACCGTACACTAATACAATAAATAATTTGAAAAAATACATCTAGTTAAATGGTTATAAAAACAGTTAAAACAAAAATAACCTGTCAGTTCATTACCTAACCTTATAATTAATACAACAGCCAGCTATATCAAATAAAGATATCTTTTCTAATACCAAACTAATAAAATATAAAAAATTCATTTAAAGCAATATAAAAAAATTTAAATATTAATTATAAAACAAAAAACATATTAAACTAATACTAATATTACAAACCTTTAAAAAAACAGAACTCTCAAATATAATAATACATACATCTTATCAAGCTACAAACTCTCCGTCAGTTGCCCAAAAAACATGGTACCAAAAGAGG
Organism: Triatoma infestans; assembly: GCA_011037195.1. NCBI lineage: Eukaryota > Metazoa > Arthropoda > Insecta > Hemiptera > Reduviidae > Triatoma > Triatoma infestans. The sequence goes on along the minus strand of JAAEAF010001229.1, from coordinate 17,807 downwards.
GTCAGCTCACACTTACAGTAAGTAATTTACTTAGATTTACAAATCTTTATTCAAAATAAAAACTAAACAAATAATTAAACCTCTCCTTTTTAGGCCTAAATAATATACATAAAAAATACACTAGTTAAAAATCTCAAATAATTAATAACTCAAACCACGTGGTTTATGAAAAACTGATGCAGATAAAGAACATATCTAAGTATATCTTAAAAATCGAACTAATGAGGTTTAAAAAAAACGAATAAACAGAAATTTAAATAACACAGTAATAAAACTTTAGGTAAGTAATAACTTGTGGACAAAAATTATTCAAAAAAATATATTATATTAGTATTGTAAAAGAAATAATTATCATCTTGTAATTGTTAAAAAATGTACAATAATATCACATATTTCCTTGTATCTTACAGATAATTTAAACTACTGGAAAATGGCAAGTATATTGACCGAAACGTCGTAGTAAAAATATAAAGTTTTATTATATGTTGTAATATACAATAAATAAAAAATTCAGGCTGTACAACAGGTTCAAAATCATAATTTATATCAACCCTCTACAACTGAAGTAAAATAAATAACAGCCTATTTAAGAAAATATAAAAATACTCAAGATTCGGTAGTATGTTACTACTCCATAATAACGGATTTAGTAACCCGATAGCCTTGCGCGCTTCTACTGTCCTCTTTGCCACTTCCTTTTCTGATCCACCATCTACTTGTAGGATAGAACCCAAATACTTAAATCCCCGAACAGATATAATTAAATTGCCCTTGATTTCTAGTAGTTCCTCTGTAATCTTGGTCATGTAATCGCTTTTCTTATAATTTATCTTCAGGCCCCAATTTTTGTATTCGTGGGCTGACCTTGAATACATAAATGTGGCGTCCTCGGTATCTTCAGTGATAATAATCTCCGAATAATATCTACACATCTAAATGCCTATCTCTTTTAATTCATGAAAACTTACTTTTTGATAGGAATCTAGAGTTTCGTCTAAAGTACTACTTCATTATGGTCCTGCCGAATACCGTACTCGGGTACATCAGGAGAATTGCTAGAATTCAATTTAAGAACATTTGTTAACCCGAAAGTCGGGACTCTACGTACAACAGGTTTCTGAGAATTTTTTTTGGGCATTTTCTCGAAAACTAACTGCAACGATTTCCTTTAAACTTGGCATCCTCTCAACGTTTCCTTTAAGCTTCACAGCTATAAATTTATCATCGTTATTTATAACATTTTTACCTGAGCAAATTGATTTTACGGAGTTTTACGGAGTCTGTGACGTTAAATTTCATATTTGTTTATTCAATAATATTATTGCTGCTGAATTTTGAAGTACAATGTAATTAGTCCTGCGCAGCGGGTGACGTAAATGTACCCCCATCATCTTGTGTATTTCTTTGGAAAATGAATGGAAATTTATAGTTTAATGAAAATTGCCAATTTTACAAAATTGTAGTGAATGCAATGTGAGAAATTCGTATTACGCGAATTTTTTTTTATATATAAAATCCGAAGTCATTTTGCCAGCCTATTTGATGCATGTAATGGGATCCGAATCATTATAGATTCATAGGATCCGAAGAGCAGAGAAACACAAAAATGAATAAAAAATGTTAGTTACTCCCCACCTAGGCCAGACTAGAAAGAGTCAGTTCAATTCTTATAAATAGAGGGCAGCAGTATAGTTCAGGACAGTTTTACAACAATGCATTCAGTCAGCAACCTACCTACTACCTTCTTATTTCTCAGCCAGTCTGTCTCTTTATTATTCTCTCGCTACCTAACTGCTATTTTACTGTAAAATCCTTGCAGTTTGTGTATTCATTATACAGTGTTCAGCATATTATCTAGTTTAATTCTAACCTCATATCCTAAAATTTATTCTCTCTAAATTACTCGTTCATTCATTACCATTATAATCACATATTTTAAAAAGAGGAAATCAAGTGTACACTCTCTACCTAAACTTGAACCATATTTGGACGATGAAGATCAAAGATGAGAACCATAAGTATGACTGGTATAATCTGAGATATTGTCTGTTCTCTAGTTAGTAGGCATAATAATTACAAGTCTAAATACGAGTAATATAAATACCAGGGTCAAGCTTAATGAGTGTAAGCAACCAGTGTACATTATTCGAGCGTCGTACTTACGTAATTAATATACGGGCTTGTTGAGGACGAATCTTGTAACTTGTTCTGGCCCTTTCCTTTCGATCTGATCTGCTTTTTTCGTGCACTCACAATGCCCTCGTGCACAACATTTATTTGTTTCCTCTATTCGACAATATCAGCCCCCCATTCATCCACAGTTCTTATCTTACACACTTACTACTTCTTTTCCTCTTAATACACACTTTTCACTCCCAAATTTAGATCAGGTTACGACAGTTTACAACCAGTCAGCAACCTTCTATACCTTCTCTTCACTCAGCTAGTCTGTCTCCTTATATATCTCTCGCTACCTAACTCTATTATAAAGTCCTAGCAGTTTGTCTGTTCTTTCATCAGACAGTATTCAGCATATATTCTAGTTCATTTCTCTAAAACACATTCTCTCTACTTCTCACCATTTCAATAATACATAACATTCTCATTACTTCATACTATATTACATAAAATTCTCTCTGCTTCTCACCATCCATTATAATGCGTGATAGATCCGATCACATGCCCAGCACATAGCCACCAGCTAAACGGAAATGACTAATCTGATTTTGTGTGTGTGTGTTAAAAGGTAGATAACATTTTAAGTGTATTATGTACAAATTCAACAAATATTTTTAGTCAAATCCGGTTCTTAGGAAATGATCTAACGCATAATATAATACGTTCAATTTAAATTTAAAAAAATCTTTGAAAATATTTTAATAATAAGCTATTCATCTTAAAAATAAGGATAGAAAAAAAAAATTAAAATAAAACTGAAATAATATATAATAAAATGAATTAGAAGACAAAAATGTAAATGTCGTTTTTAATGTAGGGTCATAAAAGGTTTTAACATTGTTCTATTTGAAGAGGTCAATAAAGTGTGGATGAATCAATGATCAATATATGCTGGGGAAAAATTACATGTTCTATAATAAAGGTCAAAAGTTAAAGACAATAATCGATATAGCTTTAGTTCTACTAAAATGATAGTAAATAATATGTTGTGCATTTTTACAATAAATAAAACTTCCTGGTAGACGTTTATTTATTTAGTTTTTTAACCAACATAAATTACATGGAAAATCGTTATATGAATTAAAAATTTAAATAACCTTACAATGAGGGAGAAATTATTATCTATGCAAAAGATAGGCTATCTAAATGCATATGTAAGTTGTTTTTAATATCAGAGTTGTTCCCTTCTGTAAGGTAAGGGTGGCTTCATCAAGCACATAATGAAACAAGTAGTGCAATGCTTCACCATAACGTTCTCCGCTAAATCTCTAATATTATATGCTAATGTACATAATATATATATATATGTTTTGTTAACAGATGGTCCTAATTTGAGGTAATTTATCTTGCTTTGATATAACAGTTTTTCCATTCTCCCCACCCGCTTTTTTTATTCCCCTGCTGTTCTACCTCTCCGTAAGGGGGGTTAGGTAGATGGATCATTTTCTCTGCTACGGCCAAGAATCTTAACCGTTTATGGTGCGGAGGCATGCCATGCCTCACGTGACATATGGAGTGACGTTGCTTGTGGGTGATGCCTTATGATTATGTTGGAGGTAAGGCACGCCAAAGTATGGCATAGCAATACGTCACTGTGTATGATAATATCATGTTTCCCTGGCCTCGAAGAAACAAAACTATTGAATATGCATATTTCTGATATTAATTTTGTTTTATTTGCTCTTACCGGACAATATGCACTCCTTACAGGCTAACATGCCCATCATCTGTAATGCATCAAGGGATGTCAGCTGCCTTCTATATTAGTAGTACTATTATCAACTCAATGAATGAGTGTTTTTATTTGTGTGTGTGTGTGTTTTCTTTGGATTGGTCTAAGGTTAAATTGGAGACAGTGGGTAGTGGCAGGGACTTTACACTGTTGAACTAGCAAAGAGTATGGTAGCTTGAAAAAGAAAAGATTGAGCTGGCAGAATGACGGCATATGTTGATTTCTTGGTGTAGGCTTAAATGGCGTAGTTTGAATGATAATAGTTGAGAGTAGCGCACATTTCATACACGCTTTCTCAATTGCCCTTCTATTCCATTTCTCCGGAGGATGTTAGGTAGATGGATCATTTTGTCTGCTGCAGCCAAGCATCTTACCCGACAAGTTTATGGTAAGGGGAGGCATGTCACGCCTCACGTGACGTATAGAGTGATGCTGCTTGTGGGCGGTGCGTTATGATTACTTTGCAGGCAAGCCACGCCAAAATATATCACGGCTATGCATGAATGAAGTGTTTGGATTAAAAGTTAATTCAATTAAGGTTCATTAATCATTGCAAATACTAAGGAAGTGAGCAAGCAAAAACCATAAGAAACGAGTCCACAATAATTTTACCCATTTAAATTTAAAAAATCTTATAAATCAGACATATTATATAAAAGTAGTGGCCTTAAATGATACTGATCAGATCGGATCCCAGAGGTATTGGAATCAGATGTCTTGAAGAGGGATTTGATGTGAAGAATAGGCGGAAGTTAGTTTAGAGATTTTAGAGAGTTATTACTTGAAATACGAACCACTGAATTTACAAAACTAGACTATATTTTAACAATAATTTAAATGTTTGAAATAGATAACTACAAATAATATAAAATAGATAATAATTTAAACTGATTTAAGAGATAAAACTACAAACAATTTAAGGTGATTTAAATAGATAAAACTAAGATGCACAACTATAAATGATTGATTAAATAATAATAATTATATGTTTAAACCTTGTATAGGGACGCGCTCGCGAAACTGATGTATAACTGATGTGATACTGCTGCTGTAATACTGATATAGACTGATGTAATACTGATGTTGTACTGATCGTGTTGTAGAACTGATCCCCTCCTCCAGTGGGGCGAAGTTTATATTGGTATTACTCACACATTGACAGGTGTGTAAGTGATAGTCACACTAAGACATCTCTCGCAGTGTGCCGACCTTGGTCAGGTCGGTGACCAGTGTGATTTAGGTCAGTGGCCAGATTGGCGACAGATAGTGGCCCGTCGGTGATTATCAAAGACCCTTAATAGATGGTTCTTAATAGATGGCAGCCAGGTGGCCTTGAGTGTTTGTTGGCCCTTGTATGAAAGAAATATCGGCCAGGTGGCTTCTGTACACTGACCGCATAATGACCCTGTTTGTAAGGATTTTAGCGGTGCTTCTCTTTGACCGTGTGTATTGACCCCTGTTTGAATTTATTTTTGTTGGGCGCGGCTCTTGACCTGAAGATAGCGGCTGGCTGGAGCCACTAGTTATAAATTAAATCCTTTTTTCTTGTTATCATATTGATATGACATTACATGAACGTGTGCAAAAAAATTTCGGTGTAGTGTAGTTCAGAGTTTAGAAATTCTGCAAAAATTTTGTTCAATATATATATATATATATATATAGCATATTTCAAGGTTGTGGCCTGCGTGATCATTTTTGCATGAAAAAAAAGTGGGCCCGTGACAATCACATGGCATTGACGCGTCTTTCTCGTAACTTCAATAGAGATCTCGTCTATGTCATAGATTTTACAGAACACTCTAAAGTCAAGTACTTTCCTAGTGGGGAAAAAAAAGTTGTTGGGCATTTTGGAGTAGAAACTCACAAACATATATTCTCTAATGTAGCATTTCCGTTAAGACGATTTTCTTCAATATTGCAATTCTAATAATACATTTAATGGCATTTAATATTGTATATATAGATGGTTGAAACTATATTATATTGAAACGATAGCTTAGAGGAAGGCTAGAAACTCCGTCCATAACTGCAAAAAAATCAATTTTCTTGAGAAACGATTAAAATAATAGTGATATACATAGTATATACAATAATGAATGATAGTTCTATACACGTGTATTTAGTAGACGAGTTTAAATCAAACGTTAGGCATAATATGAGTTTTGATTGAAACTTTACATTCTCTCTCTCTCCCTCTCTCAATCACTCTCTCTCTCTCACACACACACATACACACACACATATATTCACAATGAATATATATATATCAGTTTTCGAAAACAAGTTTTTACTATCTAACAAACTTGATTTTCTAATATTAAGTTAATCTTTTGAGTAAATAATTTTATAACGTTTCAGAAGGTGGTGATACATTTATTGTATTTTTCTTGTTACGTAAACTAACATTCTGTTCCATTCTATTTTCTTTTTCTTTCTTTTTTTTTTTTTTTTTTTTTGAAGGATTAGAAGAAAAAAAAGATTGGTTGACGAAATAAATTACAAATAAATGAGGAAGAGTTTTGAGGTAGCAATGAAGTATGAACCAACCAATGAGCTTGTTAAAATTAAGAATATGAAGTAGGTAGGAAATATTTATATCTTCATTATTCATAAATATATTTATGAGGCAGTAAGGTTACTTTAAGTTAATGAAGAGCTGAATGAATATATTATTAGCGGTCGGTTGTTGATAGGATAGGAAAGAAATAAAAAGAAAAAGAATATATATATAAACTAGATGTTATTACCGGTTCTTATAAACCTAAACATATTCTTACAAGAAGGATTATAGTAAGCGTTATATTTCTAAATATTTAATATTTTATTAATGAGTTTTTAAAAAAAAAAAAAAAATTAATTTTTTTTTATTTTTTTATATTCAGGTATTTATTTAATTTGGCGTGATATATCTTATTACAATCTGTTTTCATATTTGGAAATTTAGCATACATTATTTTATTTATCAGAGATATTTTCCGTGATAGCATGCTTCTTTTTATGGTCATCGACCTGTTTCGGGCGTTCACCAATCATCAGGATGTTTTTGTCAAAAACAGTGTGATAACATAGACTTGGACCAGAGCAAATTCAGTTAACATACTGGTTTTTTAAAAGTGTTTTTGTTAGGACCTAACTAGACTAAAGAAGCGGTTTGATTTGCTCTTTGCAAGTCTATGTTATTACGCTGTTTTGATAAAAACATCCTGATGATAGGCGAAAACTCCCGAAACCGATTGATGACCACAAAAAGAAGAGCAGGCTATCACGGAAAATATCTCTGATGATTTCCAGCTCTTGCAGAACCAACCATAACAATTATTTTACTTAGTTTTACTCCTAGTTATAATTCAATCCAACTACGGTTGAGATTGAATACTAATTACTTTGTCTTCATCTTTCTTTTTTTCTGTTATCTCCATTAACTAAAGAAATCCTAAAACTTAGATTATCTTCATTTCTTTTTAAGAAGTTATTTATGTTAATATTGTTATACGTGTCATCACTTTGGAAATGGAAATGGAAATGAAATAATTCTGAAAAACCCATAGGACGTTCTTTTACGATAATTTTTAGTTCTCAGTTGACAAATTTACTTCAAGATACGAAGAGCGAAGAAGCAGACATTAAATGAATCAAAAGTTAGTTACTCCCCACCTAGACCAGACTAGGAAGGGGGACAGTTCGATGCATATAAATAGAGCTCTGAGTAATACAGTTCTGGATCTTCTACTATCTTCTCATCACTCAGCCAGTCTGTCTCTTTATATATCTCTCGCTACCTAACTTCTATTTAACTGTAAAGTCCTTGCAGTTTGTGTGTTCTATTCATTATACAATGTTTAGCATATCATCTAGTTTATTTCTCTAAAATCCATTCTCTCTTAGTTCCCTCTCCTCAGATCCATTATAATGGGTAAAGTGATTTGCTCTTTGCAAGTCTATGTTATTACGCTGTTTTGATAAAAACATCCTGATGATAGGCGAAAACTCCCGAAACCGATTGATGACCACAAAAAGAAGAGCAGGCTATCACGGAAAATATCTCTGATGATTTCCAGCTCTTGCAGAACCAACCGTAACAATTATTTTACTTAGTTTTACTCCTAGTTATAATTGAGTTTCCAACGGAAATACAAGTTTTCATGTCCTTTAGTTTGTAAAACTTTGCGACTTTATCAAAAATAGCTCCAAAGATTTCCTTTAAACTTTGTATACTGTCTATACAGATAAAAATACATAACTTTTATTTGAAAATTTTTTTTTCCGAGGATGCTAAGGGTAAAGCAAAGCAACGTTAGGCTTTCTTCTACCCTACCATTTTAAAACAATTGTGATGGATGCAAAACATTAAAATATATTAATTTTAAATAAATCGAAATTATCAAAATATGTGACATACCCTTGCAAAAGGGCAAGCCAGGTAGAAGAAGTCCAGTTACTGGCATTGCACTACCCCCTTCTACTAACAAGGGAGGAACTGAAAACAAAGAGAAACTTTCTTTCCAACATAGTCTTGTGCTACAAACCAAGGTGGAAACATATACCAGTATTACGTTATAAGAAATTATTATAAGCTACTGTCATATTCAAAGTAACTTAATTTCTCTTAGAGAATATATTGTTTTAAACTATCAGTGTGTTCTTAATTATTCTTGCATTCTATCTCAAGCAAACATACAAGCCCTTTTCGCTAAAACGCTCACGCCACAAGCTACCTATACACACATCCACACCATAACATTACACAATCTATGGGTTCTACCAGCTACATAATGTTGAGGCAATTTAGAAAGTGATTTTTACCGAATACGCTTACTTTTTTTTTACTTTCTCTTATTCCTAGTAAGAGGAAATTTTGTAATCGTGTCAAATTTTCGAGATATCAAGTTTTCACCGGAAATATCCGTTTTGAGCTCCTCTGTGTGTCAAAAAAAGTGGTTTTTTTTTTTAGCAAAGGTGTGTGTGTGTGTGGTGGTGTGGTGTGTGTGTGAGTGAGTGAGTGTATATATATATATATATATATATATATATATATATAGACATGTGTGTGTTGCACGGCATAGCTCAAAAATGGTAAATCGTAAAAAGTTCAAACTTGATATTCCGTTTAGATATCACCATGGAATCCGACAGTACGTCTCGGTGTCAAGAATCCTCAATTTCTCAAAAATGGCTCCGACAATTTTCTTCAAACTTGATATTAAAATTAAAAAAATTAAAAATAAATAAAAAAGTCAATTGTTTGCATAAATAAAATAAAAACTTGTTATATTCTTTTGTATTTCCATAAATATTTCTTGGAATTAGGCCCATTTCTGGGCAAAGGCCTCGCCCATTTTATTCCAATCTTCGTGACATCTTGCTATTTTGGCATAATATTACTTCCTGTTACTTGAGTTATCTCGTCCCTCCATCTGCGAAACTGTCTTCTTTTCTTCCTCTTCCGGTTCGCCGGGCACCACTTAGTACAGACTTTGGTCCACCTTGTCACCTTCTAACCTAGAAATATGACCTGCCCAGTTCCCCTTGAGTTTTTTAGCTGCTACTACCAGATCCGTAAGCAGAGTCTTCTTCCTGAAAACTTGATATATCAACTACAAATACAAAGATCTACAACTTTTATTTTAAAACATTTCTCTGGAAAAATTCATTTAAGGGCACTTCTTGGGGAGGAGATGGGGTTATGTTTTTCTCTAAAGTGCTATCATAGTTGATTATACAATTTTACCATCCAAACAAAATTAATTAGAAATAAATTGATGACTAAAATTCCGAGTTTTAAGAACCGGAAGTGCGCTTTTACTGAACTTTTTTTTTTTTTTTTCAGTTTTCTACGAACTTTCAACAAAATTTCATCAAATTTGTTACATAAACTATAAAATTTTCTCAATTATAATTTTGAAAACTGGAGTAAGAGAAAGTTCTGTGAGTTGTATCACACCAGATTTTTAAAATTGGTTACTGATTTTCTTTTTGTTTTTTCTGAATTTTTCTCGAAAACTGTTACAAAGATTTTCTTAAAACTTGAAAGTTCAATCTGCATGACAAAGCTATCACTTTTATTTGAAATGTTTTACTGTAAAATTTGTTCGAAGTAATTTGTGACTTTACATTTCAATTGTTTATTTGAGTTTGTACAATTTTTTTTGGTGCTGTCTTCTGGATTATAGTGTAAATACTTTCAGCTTTTACCTGCATTTGAGGTAGCCTCAAATTTGTCCATTTTATAATTGTATTAACGACTGTAAGAGAAGAAAGTCGTGTGCTTATTTCACAACCACAGTTTTCAAAATTGTAATAAATTTCAATTTTAATTTTAAATGAATTGGAGTTTTAAAGAGAAATCAACATAACAATATAATCACAACTGTTCATTGAATTATTTATTACTTATTTTTTAAGTTTCAGTTCAGGACATGACTCAACAGATATAATTTGCATACTACGGTTATATCATTTTTTTTTTCTTTACATTTCTTAGATATCCCTCTTCATGATATCTCTTCGGGGCCTTACCCAGTAATTAATGTGTAGTGAATCTTACGGTTGACATCATGCGAGCATCATACTAACACAATCAGCTTCTAATTTATTCTACATTTCTTTATTGTTTACCAGCGTGTATTCAATGGTAATGATTAATATCTTATAAATAAATCAATAAGACTATTACGTCAGATGAAATTTCTATGTCAGTGTATACATTTCTCCAAAATTTCATTTTTCTAACAAATTTGATGATAAAATGAAAATTTGTTTATCTTCAGTTTGGTTATCATAATTGCATTTCTCTTTGTTTGTTCCATTATCGCGCAAAAACTTTTGATTATTTTTTTTTTTAGCAAATCAGGTATTTTAAAAACTCTCTTTTCTTATATAAATACTTAAGGTGCGGAGAAACAGAAAAAAATTCTGTTGTGTTCTGCTAAAGTAATTGTAGTTCGTGAATAAAGACTGCATAAAGTTGTCAAAATGCTTGGAGAAGTGACAAACGGTAGGCAAGAAGGCAGGTCAATATGGCAGATGAGGCAAAACTTTGTAGCCCTTCGTAGAAGTTTTCTTTTAGAACTTAAAACTTCTTAGCCCTTAGAATAATAACTTCGTCATGGAAATGAATTTGGTCCTTTCTGTTGAACAATGCTTGGTCGCTTAATTTTCGGTCAGTTCATAAGACACACACTTATTGAGCTTTACCACCTTTTCAGTTTTCTTCAAATGCCGAAAGTTATAGAATAGCCAATATTGAGTTCTTATTATAACATCCCATAAGATGGTCAGTTTCGAAGATGGTTCTCATTTAACCGTTGCCAACTTCCAGTGGTCTTGCCTAAGCTCGCCTCTTTTGCAAAACTTCTTGAACCACCATTACGCTGTAGGTTGCTTAACAAATAATGCTTTTTTCTGGCTAAGCAACAATGTTTTACAATTAGCAATGCCGCTCATTTTTTGTTGTTGTTGTTTGATTGTTTTTATTATCAAAGCTGACAATATTATCAGAGACATTTTCCGTGATAGCCTGCTTCATTTTGTGGTCATCGACCGGTTGCGGGCGTTCGCCCATCTTCAGGATGCGTTTTGTCAGACATTGTGATAACACAGACTTGCACAGAGCAAATTCAGTTTATACACTATCTAAACGCATTAGACAAAACGCATCCTGAAGATGGGCGAACGCCCGAAACCGGTCAATGACCACTAAAAGAAACACGCTACCTCGGAAAATGTCTCTGATGCTTTACTGCTCTGCGGAACCAACCACCACAACAACTGACAATATTACGTTTTTCCTTCATTACGAAAAATCGAAGTTAATGCGGCTGAAGCGTTATAATATGACCAAATAAATTGCAGTATGGTGGAGACTGACTACATCCTCTCCGTAGCTTCTTTCATGCAGAACTGGGAAAGTAAAACGGATATTTCATACATTGCAACCCAAAACGTATCAACTACAATCTTGTGAGCTCAGACATATTTTGTTTCTCCAGTAGTCCATGGATCCTTCCTAATCCTAAGGTTCTTCAAAAATATATAAAGAGTCAAATATCAACAGCAATTTTCCTAATCTTCCTATTATGTTTTTAACAGCAGATGCTGTGATAAATTGAATGAGAGATTATGAACATTGAAGAACTCTCTTGTTGATAACAAAAGTTTGTGTAAAATATAGATATCCAGTGGTTGTAGATATGAATTATAAAGAAGTTTTATAATAAGCTGGTTGTCCATAGCACGATATTCCAGTTTAATGTTTTAGGTTGAGTTTACTTTGTGTTGTAGTGTATAACGTGAGCGAATTTGAAAGGACTTATGAATTTGTATGTTTTAAAGAAGAGAGAATTATTAGAAAATAAGTAAGAAGTTTTAAAATAAATATATTATCTCCAAATGAATTTAAATACTTCACAATAATAAGCTTACAAAATATCTAGAAAATATCTTGCACTTAAATATTCTTAAACACAAATGTTCAAATTAAACATTTATTGGTACATTGAATTTAAAATGAGAAAGTGACGTTCTGAATGCGACGAATGTTACTGGTTGAATGCAGAAAATTGACTCTTCAAATAAGCTCCTATTGGTAGTTAAAACCTGCCCTATATATTTGATTTTTGGAATGGGGTTAAAAAGACATTAGTGGCTGAGGTCCCCGACTTCTCAGTAGGGTAAAAAGACCGGTTCTGGCGCAAGGGCTACGGAGCCAAGTCTTTTTTGGGGGTTGCAAGAACGCCGCTGCCATCATCCAAATCAATGAGCTTAATTCAAAGATGACGTCATCCGATGGCTTTAATTATCATTCAATTCGAAGACTATTAAATTACAAATAAATTATATATTAAATTATAAATATAAATAAATTATAAATAATTAATAAAATATATATTAAATTATAAATATAAATAAATTATAAATAATTAAATAAAATGAGATAAAAAAAGTTGTTTTACCTGGAATCGAACCTTAATTTTTGGGTTAGAAGGCGGTAATGCAACCCACTAGACCAAAGTGGCCACTTAGTTCATATGTAGAAAAGATCTCGCCTATAAATTTACTGTGGAGTGCCCGTGCGTGCGTTGCATGTTCCATGTAGTTGTTTAGCTTTGTAGTAGTTTTGTTCAAATAATCATAAAAATTTAAACAAGTTTTTATTTTTTTTTTAATTTATTACTTCTTACACCTAATAACTATAGTACGTATTCTTTTGTAGTTTTCTTTAGATCCTTATACCTCACCCACATACTTCTCCGTCATATCGTTTCCCTCCCTCTCTCTCTCTCTCTCTCTCTATATATATATAAAATATATACACAGACACCTAAAGAAAGGCTCCGCCCCACGAACCCCAGGCCAGGGTTCATTAACCTGTATTTTTCCATTCGTACAGAAGTTTATTAACCTCTATGTATGCACAATGTTTGCAATATAATTTCTAATTATAATATATTTATTTATTTTTTTTTTTTTAGACAGATACTTATGTAAGTTTTTTGGTAAACAATAAACTAAAACTTAATCTATGGTTCCTTCTTATCTACATTTATCGATCAAGTATATTGGACATTTAATACAGTATATTGATTTATGAGTCACTTACCTGTGTAAGGTTTTTGGTAAGCAATTACAATTTAATTTCCATTTTCCTTCTTTAAGAAAAATCTATTTAGCCTATTATACAAAACACACCGAGGACAGCCGAACTACAGAGCCGATAATAACCGAACAGTCCTTATTTTTTTTTTTTTTTTAAAAAAAAAACACATTACACAATCATTTGTAATTAAGTTGTCCAAGTTTTCTAATAACCACAGTCCAAATCGTTCGTTAGTAGGTTTTACTTTTCTTCCATAGAGCTGAGAAACACTTAACACTTTGTGCGAGCCCATGTTGTCTCTGCCGATGACCGATTAACACTTAATTACAAAGGACTCCACTATGAGTTAAATCTCCACTTTCCTTTTTAAGATAATTTTTTGTTTTGTTTATCGATCAACTATATTTATAGAATCTAATATATCGTTTTCTTTTTGGTACTGCTTAAAGTCGTTGGATCTGTTATCTAACGCAATGTACGACGAAATAGTTAATAATATGTTTTGTCGAACTAATTGTTTATGCAATTAAAGAAAGGGGAAAAAAAAAAAAGCTAGTGTTTAACCAGAGATTTAATAACTGTTGTATCTCAATTTACGTATCAAATTCCACATATTTAATCACTTTTCTAATCTAAAACGTACTCAATTTACACACATATTTCCGTCAATTCTTGCAAAGAAGAGATGTAAGTTTTCGGTTAGAAATGTAGAAAGTGCCTTTCTTACAAATTGACATGTAAGAAATAAAAGTAAGAATAGCGATTTATGCGTACATATTAAAACTAGTAATTTAAATGGAACTTATATATTTTTAAACACTTTTTATTAGAGCAAAAGTAATTTTCTCTAGAGATAACTACTGTAAGTTTGCAGTTAAAATTGTAAAAGTCGAAAGTGCGTATCTTAGAGCTTAACATTTAAGAAATAAAAGCAAGAATTGCGGTATATACGCATTTATTAAAACTAGTAATTTAACTGGAATTTATATGTTATACATGTTTAAACACTTCTTATTTGAGCAAAAGTAATTTCTCTCTAGAGATAGTTTGCGGAGTTTCGCAGTAATATCTTACTACAGTAGTATTTTTCTGTAGTCTTTTTACAGGAGTAAGTCTAATTCCACCACAGTGGAAAGCTGATCCTACACAGATAATGTAATTTCCAAAAAAAAAAAAATCTTCTATCGAATTAATTGTTTGTACAATTAAACAAATTACTTAAAGAAAGGAAAACTTAGTGGAACCAGTAGTCTTTTTATCTCAATTTAGGTACAAAATTCCCCTACATTTTTGCAATCTAAGAAGCACTCAATTTACGTACATAACTCCCCCAAAATAGTGATCAGTTTCCAATTTAACTGGTAAATGAATTATTCTATATTTTTGTAATCTAATAAGTATTCAATTTACATATATAATTCCAATAGAGAATTTAATAAATTAATGGGATTTATACCATACCTAGATAGAAGTAACTTCCTTAGTGAGTAACAGATTGATATTCGCTCCTAGAGTTATGGATGTGCAAATGACGAATGATTAGACACAGTAGAGAATGTATTGTGTTAAATGTCTTTGGTCAGGTCAAAATGTAAAATTACTGCACAAAGCAAAGTTGGACTACAATTAAATCTGTCGAATAACCAAGAAAAACAAAGATATACAAAAGAATATATTGCACTAAAACATTCGTAAGTTATCGTATTGTGAATTGGAATAACAGTTTTGCTAGTAATTTCCAAGTTCTTTCCTCAACCTTTCTAAATATGTAACAACTTCTTCTGCCATCTTACATTCTTAAACAGGCATAGGATATTATGCGCTAAAAAACATGTTACTTTTTAATAAAAGAATATTGGAACAAGTTAAACCATTATAAGTTTCTAATCTGGGGAAATGATTGCATTATATCCAAATTCGAAATCTTCTGTTTTGGAGCCATTGTCTAATGTCTATTAGTCCAAGAAAAACACACAGATATACAATAGAATATAAACATATATTGCACTAAAACATTCTTAAGTTATCGCATGGCAATTATTGTGGATTGCAATAACAGTTTTGCTAGTAATTTCCAAGTTCTTTCCTCAACCTTTCTAAACATGTAACAACTAAGAAATAAGTTTCTAATCTGGGGGAAATTATATCCAAATTCGAAATCTTCTGTTTTGTAGCCATTGTCTAATGTCTATTAGTCCAAGAAAAACACAGATATACAATAGAATATAAACATATATTGCACTAAAACATTCTTAAGTTATCGCATGGCAATTATTGTGGATTGCAATAACAGTTTTGCTAGTAATTTCCAAGTTCTTTCCTCAACCTTTCTAAACATGTAACAACTAAGAAATAAGTTTCTAATCTGGGGAAATTATATCCAAGTTCGAAATCTTCTGTTTTGTAGCCATTGTCTAATGTCTATTAGTCCAAGAAAAACACAGATATACAATAGAATATAACATATATTGCACTAAAAACAGTCTTAAGTTATCGCATGGTAATTATTGTGGATTGGAATCAGCTTTCCTCAACCTTTTTAAACATGTAAACAACTTGTTCTACTGTCTTACATTCTTAAACAGGCATAGGAAATTATGCCCTAAACAATATGTTACTTTTTAATCGAAGAATATTGGAACAAGTTAAACCAATGTTTGCATAGTATAGGAAATGGGAAATGATTGCATTATATCCAAATTCGAAATCTTCTGTTTGGAATTTAGACATTTCTACCAACACTAACGTCTATTAGTCCAAGTACAACACAGATATACACAGAATATAATACAGTATATTGCCCTAAAACAGTCTTAAGTTATCGCTTGGCAATTATTGTGCATTGCAATAACAGTTTTGCTAGTAATTTCCAAGTTCTTTCCTCAACCTTTCTAAACATGTATCACTACAACTTGTTCTACTGTCTTAAATTGTTAAACAGGCATACTGATATTATGCACTAAAAAATATGTTACTTTTTAATCGAAGAATATTGGAACAAGTTAAACCAATGTTTGCATAGTATAGGAATGGGAAATGATTGCATTATATCCAAATTCGAAATCTTCTGTTTGGAATTTAGACATTTCTACCAGCACTAACGTCTATTAGTCCAAGAACAACACAGATATACACAGAATATAAACGTATATTGCACTAAAACAGTCTTAAGTTATCGCATGGCAATTATTGTGTTCTTTCCTCAACCTTTCTAAAACATGTATCCCTACAACTTGTTCTACTGTCTTAAATTGTTAAACAGGCATACTGATATTATGCACTAAAAAATATGTTACTTTTTAATCGAAGAATATTGGAACAAGTTAAACCAATGTTTGCATAGTATAGGAAATGGGAAATGATTGCATTATATCCAAATTCGAAATCTTCTGTTTGGAATTTAGACATTTCTACCAACACTAACGTCTATTAGTCCAAGTACAACACAGATATACACAAAATATAATACAGTATATTGCCCTAAAACAGTCTTAAGTTATCGCTTGGCAATTATTGTGCATTGCAATAACAGTTTTTAAACAAACAAAAAATACTGCAAACATACAAGTGTCTGGTCCCCAAACTTGTTGTAATTGGTACCGATTAGAAATATAAATATATTCTATAGTCATTTGGAAGAAATTAGTCAAAATATTCCCAAAAAAAAAAAAAAAAAAAATCATTATTAGTTCTGTTTAATGTTTAAACTTGTTTTTATTAGACGGAAATTATAACACAGAAGTATTTTTGCTTAGTCAGATCGCATTCCTACACCTTCTTACGAGCCCTGGCACACACACACACACACACACACATACATACGCGCACGCGCGCACTACATGCTGTTAAGTGAATAATTGACAGAAATAAAAAAAAATACATGTTTTTCTATTTTTGCAATACAAAAGAAAGGAAATAATTGCAACCATTAAAAGTAAAAATTGATCACCGTTTTCTCTATTATTTTTCTCTCATAATACATAGATGTGTACGCTTATATTATAAATAACACAAACATAATATTTTGTTTAATTACAAAATCCATACCCTATACTATAATCTTGGTAATAGTATACATAATTTACACACACCCACACACACACACACAACACAAATCTTTTTATGTCTACTGGCAGAGTATGTTTTAACTTATCTAAATTGTCAAAATTTATAGTCAAAATCTAAAGCTAAGTCTTGCATTTCTCTTACTAACCAGCAATGTCTATATCTATAAGGAACTAGTTTAAGGCCTACCAAAATTACTGCTTCTAACCGGTTGCACTCAGAAACTTTAACACG
>JAAEAF010001228.1:0-16196 GCA_011037195.1 Triatoma infestans | reverse complement strand
TTTGTAAGGTTATAAACAGATAGATATATACACCAAGTAATAAAGTAGGAGCCATTTACTTTAATAAGGTATTAAGTCGGATATTCGTTTATGAATTATAAATACAAAAGAGTTTTAAAAAATATTACATTCAGTGGTGGAAAAAAAAATTGAAAATAAAAAACTAATGTGAAACACTCACAGCATTCATTACACAGCGCCCTCTGTCTGAACCCCTTAGCAAACTTTTTAAATGCGGCAGTTCAAATTTATACCAAATTCACAAGACCCCCCCCCCCAGATCCTCCCGAAAATCAATTTTTTCAGAAAACTGTTTTCTCTAAAGTGTTAGGTTTAATACTAATATACAGTTAATATTCAAAGTTTAAAGAAAAATGGTTAGCGCTGATTTACAGAAAATTAAAACCAAAAATACTTAGAAATCTATTGTAAAAAGTCGCATTTCAGATAACCAGATATCATCTTCAAATTTGTAAATCTAGCGATGCTTTAAATGTATCTTAATATTATACACGTAACAACACAATACACTTTACTGAGGTGGCGCTTAAGGCGGGGAGTGCTTAAAGCTGCTGCATCCTCTCTCACACAACTACTCCCTTCTAAAAATAAATTTCCCTGAAAAATATTTCAAATAAAAATGATAGGCATTTATGCTTGTAGATAATATCTGATAATTTAAACCGAAACTTCCTTGGCAGCAGGATGGCTAAAGGGATATCAAGTATGAGGGCTACGCGAGTTTTTATTTTTGAGATTCACACACACCTTATAGGCTGTTTTTTCCTATTTAAAGCAACTCAAATTCCGGCCGAAAAATTAAGTTTGAAAATTTAGCACGTTGCCATAGATACTTCCCTTACAGCAGTAACAGAATGTAATTTACATAATCCCACATATCGTATGTTACACAACTTTTAGTTTCAATGATTCAAAACAGAGATGAACGTAACATACAATCAATGATTACGTTTATATTTAAAGATAATATAAGCAAAATCAAAATGTCAGAAAGCACTTAATCCATTTGACTGTGCATGATTGACATGTGTTTGAACAGCTGGTATTGTTAAAATTATAAGACGTGTTTATAGTATGTGCAACTCAAGTACTTTAAAACTGACTGTATTATATAGTGCAATGCTGCCAACTTTATCTGTCAGCTGTCCTTATTTAAAAAACAAAAAACTATTTCATTTCCTCTCTCATTAATTACGTAACAAATTTGAATAGAATACTGTTAAGCCAAGTCTATTAAAGGATTAATTGAAATATAATTATTTCTTAATTTAATATATATTTATTTTGAGGAAGGTCTGAAGAATCTTTTAAAAACTTTCATGTTTTATTTGTAGAGGCCCCGCCCTAAGTACATTATTTCAGTTCCATCTATTCTAGCGACATACAAACTAAAATTTTCAATAATGTTTCATACATTTACGCCCTTACATAAATGCAGAAAGTGCTTCAAAAATGGTTCTTCCTTAGAAATAATATTTTTACAAGAAAAAAGAGTGCCAAGTGAACATTGAATTAGGCAGTTAAATGTTTGGGATAAATGATAAATTAAAGGCACCAATCTTTAGGCTATTTAAAAGTAAAAAAAAGCTAATGTGAAACACTCACACAATTTTCTCTTAACCCAGTTTTCAAAATTCGAACTGACAAATCTTATAGTTAGAATACCAAATTTAATGAAATTCGTCGGAGTTCGTCGAAATTCATCAAAAACTGGTAAGTAAAAACCCACTTCCGGTTTACTAATTTTCTTGAAACTCGGAATTTTAACAATCTATTTATTTCTAATAATTTTGTTTAGATCGTAGAATTGGATAATTAACTAAAATAGGACTTTAGAAGCCTAAAAGCCCCCTTAAATGATTTTACCAGGAGAAATGTTTCAAATAAAAGTTGTAGCTCTTTATATATGTAGTTCACATTCCTACTTTAAAGAAAATTATTGGAACATTTTAAAGAAAATTCAAAACAATTGGAAAGTTTTACAAGAAAACTGAAAAATACATTTCAGTAAAAATGCACTTCCGGTCATTCGATTTCCTTCAAACTGCAAATTTCAACAACACATTTAATTCTAATTAATATTATTTATACGACAGAATTGTATAACTGAAATAGCACTTTAGAGGAAAACCTAACTCCACCCCTCCCCCAAAAGTGCCCTTAAAATGAAATTTCCAAGAGAAATGTTTCAAATAAAAGTTGTAGATCTTTGCATATGTAGTTGATATAATAAGTTTGAAGAAAATCGTGGTAGCCATTTATGAGAAACTCGCAAGAAAGGGAAAAACCATTCAGTAAAGTGGTACTTCCGGTTGAGGAATTTTGACAGATGATCTACTGTCAGATCCCATGGTGATACCCAAACGGAATATCAAGTTTGCACTTTCTACGATTTTTCGTTTTTGAGCTATGCTGTTCACATACAAACAGGCACAGACACACTCACACACCCGACCATTTTCTAGAAACCACTTTTTTGGATTCAGGGGACTTCAAAACGAGTATTTTTGAGGAAAACTCGATATCGAAAATTTGACACGATAACAATCCTTCCTCTTACTAGGGCTAAGAGGAAGTAAAAATAGTAAAAAGTGTATGTTACCTAACTATGTGTAACATACGGCCAAGATCCGTTACCAATTTTTCGATATTAGTATTTTCGCCGGAATATGTAAAACATGTTTTTAGCGAATGGTGTGTGGGTGTGTTTATGTGAACAAAAAACCAGAAACGTAAAATAAATAGCAGGAAGCTCAAAGTGTTCTACCGATAGATACCACCGTCACAACCACTGACCCAATAAAGTTTCGTTTAAAATTTGTCTGCCGGAAGTGCAATCGGTTTTTTTTTTTAGCTGTTCGGCTATATTGGCTCCAAAAATTGTTTATAAACTTCGTAAACTAACAACAATTTTAAGATCCATTAAATGCAATTCCAATATAATTCCAAGTTTAAAGGTTATCATCTTCAAAAAGTGATTTCATGGAATATGTATTGCGTTGTTCAAGATTTTCTTAGAAAAGGCAACGATTTTTACTTTTCCTTAATCTGTGACAGGAAGGATTGCGAGCTTGTCAAATTTTCTGAGAAATTCTCTTAAAAAAGTTTAGCGGGAGAGAGAAGTCATTATATTAAGTTTGTATTCTCCCATTGATTTAAAAGTGAAAACTAGCCAACATTTAGTAAGTTTGAAGAAAGTCTGTCAATTACAACTATGAAAATTGCAGGAACAGAAAGCCGTGTGATTGTTTCACAGCAGAATTTTTTTTTACTTTCTCTTACTGCTATTAAGATACTTTCTCTTACTGCTAGTAAGTTACTTTCACTTACTGCTAGTAAGTTACTTTCACTTACTGCTAGTAAGTTACTTTCTCTTACTGCTAGTAAGTTACTTTCACTTACTGCTAGTAAGTTACTTTCTCTTACTGCTAGTAAGTTACTTTCACTTACTGCTAGTAAGTTACTTTCTCTTACTGCTAGTAAGTTACTTTCACTTACTGCTAGTAAGTTACTTTCTCTTATTGCTAGTAAGTTACTTTCACTTACTGCTAGTAAGTTACTTTCTCTTACTGCTAGTAAGTTACTTTCTCTTACTGCTAGTAAGTTACTTTCTCTTACTGCTAGTAAGTTACTTTTTCTTACTGCTAGTAAGTTACTTTCTCTTACTGCTAGTAAGTTACTTTCTCTTATTGTTAGTAAGTTACTTCTATATTGCTAGTAAGTTACTTTCTCTTATTGCTAGTAAGTTACTTTCTCTTATTGCTAGTAAGTTACTTTCTCTTATTGCTAGTAAGTTACTTTCTCTTATTGCAGAAAGTCTGTCAATTAGAACTATGAAAATTGCAGGAACAGAAAGCCGTGTGAGTGTTCCACAGCAGAATTTTTTTTACTTTCTCTTACTGCTAGTAAGTTACTTTCTCTTACTGCTAGTAAGTTACTTTCTCTTACTGCTAGTAAGTTACTTTCTCTTACTGCTAGTAAGATACTTTCTCTTACTGCTAGTAAGTTACTTTCTCTTACTGCTAGTAAGTTACTTTCTCTTATTGTAGAAAGTCTGTCAATTAGAACTATGAAAATTGCAGGAACAGAAAGCCGTGTGAGTGTTTCACAGCAGAATTTTTTTCTTATTGCTAGTAAGTTACTTTCTCTTACTGCTAGTAAGTTACTTTCTCTTACTGCTAGTAAGTTACTTTCTCTTACTGCTAGTAAGTTACTTTCTCTTATTGCTAGTAAGTTACTTTCTGTTACTGCTAGTAAGTTACTTTCTCTTATTGCTAGTAAGTTACTTTCTCTTACTGCTAGTAAGTTACTTTCTCTTACTGCTAGTAAGTTACTTTCTCTTATTGCTAGTATGTTACTTTCTCTTACTCATAAATATCTCAAAAACGAAAAATCGTAAGAAGATCAAAGTTGGTATTCACTTTAGTTACTACCACCGCATCTGACACCAAGGTTTCGGGCAAAATCCATCAACTTTTGATCAAATGTTTCACACGTGTGAGATTACTTTTACTTTCTCTCACTCCTAGTAATAGGAAGTATTGTAATCGTGTCAAATTTTCGATATCGAGTTTTCACCGGAAATATCCGTTTTGATTTCTTTTTAGTTTTTTGCAATTTTCACTGACTTTCACTGACAATGATTGAGAAAATTAATTTTATGGCGAAGCTGGAATATCAGTTTTTCTCTAGAGTACCACTTCATTGCAGTGAATGCTTTCTCAGCTGGACAATATTAAATGCCAACAAATGTTTATTAAAAATGCCAACATTAAAGCAAATTTGTCAATTACATTTGTGCACATTACGGTGAGAAAAATTAGATTATTTCACAGGACCAAAACCTTCTAATTAATAATTTAACAATTTATTTTGGATTAAACTGCTAAAATCTGTTACAGTTATGTATGTAGCACTGGTCCTTTCACCAGCTGACTAGTGTTTCCCATTAAACTGACCTGTTCTTGCTTTTAACTCTTAAAATTGTTTTTTAATTAAAATTCATTATGTTTTTTTGTCTCTGTTTACCATTTCTTGCTGTTCATACGATCTACTTTAAACCAAATTAATTTGTTTGTTGTTTCGTTATAATTAGTTTTTGTTGTTTCTTATTTCTTTAATTGTAAATTTTCATTTCGTTTACTTAACACTGACCCCCATCTAAAACCCATTTCCTTTAAAAGAAAAAAAAATCTGGTGTGAAACACTCACACAACTTTCTCTTACTCCAGTTCTCAAAATGATAATTGACAAATTTTATAGTTTGTGTTGGTATACAAACTATAAATTTGGTAATTTAATGAAATTCGTCGAAAACTGAAAAAACTGTTCAGTAAAAGCGCACTTCCGGTTTACTAATTTTCTTGAAACTCGGAATTTCAGCCATCTATTTATTTCTAACTAATTTTGTTGGATGATAGAATTGTATAATTTACTAGGATAGCACTTTGATGAAAATCTAACCCCACCCCTCCCCTAAAAGTGCCCTTAAAAGAACTTTTCCAGAGAAATGTTTTAGATAAAAGTTGTAGCTCTTTGTATGTTTAGTTGATATATCAAGTTTGAAGAAAATCATCTGAGCCATTTTTGAGAAAAACGCAAAAAAGTAAAAAAAAAAAAACTAGTAAAGTGGTAATTCCGGTTGAGGAATTTTGACAGATAAAGTAGGGTTAGATCCCATGGTGATACTTACAACGTAATATCATGTTTTGAACTTTCTACGCCTTTTCGTTTTTGAGCTATGCTGTTCACATACATATATAAAGACACACACAGAAATCATTTGCTAAAAACCACTTTTTTTGGGCACAGGAGACCTCAAAACGGATATATCCGGTGAAAACTCGATATCGAAAATTTGACCCGATTACAATACTTCTCTTACTTAGTAAGAGAAAGTAAAAGACATCTTTAGTTCCTGCCAATAAAATGGTAATACACAGTAATCACAAACTGGTATATCACAAATAATATAACAGTATCACAAAATGGTAATATCACAAAAATCTACACACAGTAATCACAAAATGGAATATCACAAAAATCTACAGTAACACCAAAATTGGTAATATCACAAAAATCTCCCAGTAATCACAAAATGGTAATATCACAAAAATCTCACAGTAATCACAAACTGGTAAATCACCAAAATCTCACAGTGAACACAAAATGTAATATACAAAAATCTCACAGTAAGCACAAATGGTAATATCACCAAAAATCTAACAGTAATCACAAAATGGTAATATCACAAAAATCTCACAGTAATCACAAAATGGTAATATCACAAAAATCTCACAGTAATCACAAAATGGTAATATCACAAAAATCTCACAGTAATCACAAAATGGTAATATCACAAAAATCTCACAGACCCACAAAAATCAATTTTTCCGGAAAAAATGTTTCACGTAAAATTGATTGGTTTTGTATATATATATTAAGTATACTATGGGAAGGGATTAGCTCAGTGGTAGCGCGCTGGACTAACAAAGCGGAAGACCCGGGTTCGAGTCCACCAGTGCTGTCCTTAGATTTTTTTTCTTCCTAAGAGCCTCTACAGCTCACTTTCCGGTGATGACAGTTTTGTCTGTAACGAGAGAACACTGTCCGGAGGCCAGAAGTGCACTAAGAAAGCTCCAATCTTTGGGTAGCTTTGGGCCCAGCGAGGCTTTGGCTAGCGCAGGGCTTGATCTCTCTCCACAGACAATAGAAAGAAAAGTAACTACACCACATCCTCAGAGCCTTTTTAAGAAAACTGCAAAAAAACATTGACAAATCTATTCAGTAAAGTAGGACTTCGGGTTAATCGATTTTCTTCAAATTCGTATTTGTTTCAAGGATTTATTAATTTCCTCAGAATTGGGTACTTTCAGAGACTGTATTCTGAGATAGCACTTGAGAGGAACGCTTGAGATACTCGCTTCCTCTCTACCCTCCAACCCTCCCTCTGCACCCTCCAACCCTCCCTCTGTACCCTCCAACACTCCCTCTGTACCCTCCAACCCTCCCTCTGTATCATCCAAAAATCAAGTTTCCTGGGGAAAAATGATTGAAATGAGAGCGACTGGCCTAAATGATGAAAATCACCAAAAACTAAAAAAAAAATCTGGTGTGAAACACTCACACGACTTTCTCTTAATGCAGTTTACATGATTTAATGACAAATTGTTTTCAAACTAGTAATAATTTTTGACTACATGTTTGCTTGCCTGCAATTTTATAATAAAATGACTTTTTTTGGAAAACCTAACACTCCCCCACAAATCTTCTTTAAATGAAACTTCCCGGAAAAAAGTTCCCAATAAAAGTGATGGATCTCTGTATTCATAGTTAGAGTAATAAATTTAATGAAATGCGTCGGTGTTTTTATGGATAAAATTGTAGAAAACTGTAATAACTTCAGTAAAAACGCACTTCCGGTCAACCTTCTTCAAACTAAGAATTTTCACGACATATTTAATTCTAATGAATATTATTTAAATGAAAGAATTATAATAAACTAAAATAGCACTTCAGAGAAAACCATAACCCTTCCCCTCTCCCAAAAAACAACTTAAATGAATTTTCCCAGAGAAATGTTTTAAATAAAAGTTAGAGCTCTCTGTGTGTGTAATCGATGTATTAAGTGAAAGAAAACTATTGAAGCTGTTATCAAGAAAATCTTAGAAAACTGAAAAACCTGTTCAATATAAAAGCACATCCGGTCAACCGATTTACTTCAAACTTGGAGTGTTGGCAACATATTGAATTCTATTTAATTTAATTTAACAATTATATAATAAATTGAAACAGCTATTTACAGGAAAACACAACCCCTCCCCGCAAAAGCTCACTTAAATGAATTTTTCCAGGAAAACGTCTCAAATAAAAGCAGTAGGTCTTTATATGTGTAGTTAATATGCCAAGTTTAAAGAAAACCGTTGGAGCCGATTTCGAGAAAATCGCAAAAAACTGAAAAATCCATTCAGTAAAGTGGTACTTCCGGTTGAGGAATTTTGACAGCTAAGTTCCTGTCAGACACCCGCAAGGGGAGTAGCGTCCCCACGGGTTACCACAGCTCAGTACACCATGCTCACTCACCAAAACAGTACACAACAGGCACATCACATCACCAACTCTCACAAACACCTACACACTCTTACACAATACACAAAGGTACACTGAGTACATACCCTAGGGCTACCTTCCCTAGGAAGCCGCCCCGGATGGGGAAGCTGGCTTGGAAGCTTCAAGGAGGCAGCCCCTCTACCGAGCTAGGGATCAAGGGGCTAATCACCCCTTATCCTGAATCTTCATGATTACGAAACCTCAAACAAGACAAGGAATGAACCGGACGGATTTAATGGGACGACAAGGGCGAGGATACGGAATACATCTAGGAATAGCGACGTGGAACGTTAGAAGCTTGTTCCAGGCTGGAACAAGCACTACTCTCGGACAAGTCCTCAGTAGATATGGAGTGGATATTGCGGCACTTCAGGAGATTAGATGGAGGGATACAGAAATTGTGAATCTTAATGAATATGTCCTGATTAATAGTGGTAATAAAGCAAATATTTTGGGTACAGGCTTCATCATAAAGAACACAATAAAAGATGCAATAATAGGTTATGATGCTATTAATGAAAGAATATGTAAGTTAAGACTGAGAGGGAAATTTCACGATATATCTATGACAAGTGTACATGCTCCGACAGAGGATGAGGAGGAAGAAATAAAAGATATATTTTACGGGCAACTGGAAAGCATATATGATGCTTTACCAAAGTATGACGCAAAAATAATTATGGGCGATTTCAACGCCAAAATTGGGAAAGAAAGCTACTATAGACCCACAATAGGCAGATATAGTAAACATGAAGAGTCGAACGATAATGGCGTCAGATTAATAGATTTCGCTATGGCGAGAGGAATTGTTATAAGTAGTACCTATTTCCCTCATAAACGAATACACAAAGAAACCTGGGCATCGCCGGATGGTTTAACGAAGAACCAGATAGACCACATCCTTATAGAAAGTAGACATTCATCTAGTATTCAGGATGTACGCAGCTTTAGGGGGGCAGATTGTGACACGGACCACTATATGGTAAAGGCTAAATATAAACAGAGAATAGCGGTGAATCCTAAAACAAATATAGAAAAGGTGGTTGCCTTTGACATAGAAAAATTAAAGACTGAAGAGACAAGGAATGAGTTTACAGAAAAGCTGAACGAAAGACTAGGAAATATATTGGATGATACTAAGGATATAAATGAGAAGTGGGGTGGAATCAAAGAGGCAGTTCAGGCGACAGCGAATGAGGTTTTGGGAACAAGGAAAAAGAAGGAAAGGAGAAAGGAAAAAGTGGTACGATGATGAATGTCAGAAAGCAATTCAGGACAGAAATCAGGCTAGACTGAAAATGATTCAAAGAAAAACCCGAGCATCTAAAGAAGAATATGATGAAAAGAGAAGAAATGCTAAAAAAGTCTGTAGAATGAAAAAGAGGTCAATGGAAATAAACAAACTAGAGAGTATTAAAGAAGATTTTGAGAACAAATATAATAGGAAATTTTATAGAGGGATAGCAGAGGTGAAGAAAGGATTTAACACTGTAATGGAGATGTGTAAAGACGAAGAAGGAAATGTGCTTGCAAGCAAACCGGAAATTCTGCAAAGATGGGTTAGATATTTTAAAACATTATTAAATGTGCCAAGAGTGCAAAATGTAGGCCTAGTTTTGGGAAGAGGTGATATGGAGAGAGTTTTGGAGGATATGGACGAAGGAAGAGAAGATGGAATGGATGAGGAAGTGCTCCCAGACAGAGAAGGAGTAACATATTTATAGGATAATATGGGATGTCTGGATGAATGAGAGAATGCCCGATGAATGGTCAGCTGCTTCCATATGCCTAATTTACAAAAAAGGTAATAAAATGGTTTGCGAAAACTACAGAGGAATTTCGCTAGTAAATACAGTCTATAAAGTACTAACTATAGCGATAAATAAGAGACTGCAACCATGGGCAAACAGAATAATAGGGCAATATCAAGCTGGTTTCCGGGAAGACCGATCCACAATAGATCATATTTTCTCCATCAGGCAGGTTTTGGAAAAATCTTATGAATACAACCTGAATTTACATCACCTTTTTATAGATTTCAGTCAAGCCTATGACAGCATAGATTGGCGAATGTTTTGGTAACATTTGGTGTGCCACGAAAGTTAGTTTCTCTTATAAAAATGACCATGAGAGAGACAAAGTGTAAGGTCAAATTGCAGAACACGCTGTCGGAAGAGTTTAAAATATACAATGGGCTTCGACAAGGTGACCCTCTCTCACCCATGCTTTTCAACTTGGCTCTTGAATACGCCGTGCGATGCATAAAAACAAACCCAGGTGGTCACATTTTTAATAGACTTACTCAGCATATGGCCTATGCTGACGATGTTTTGATAACGGCGCGCACTACTTCGGCTCTCGCAGTGATTTTCGGAACTTTCTGTGATTTTTCATTTTTGAGTATGTTGTGCATACACACTCACACACCCACATACATACTAAGGGGACTAAGGGGGGAATAATGTATTTCCGGTTAGTACTCGATATCGAAACTTTGACACGACTACAATATTTCGTCTACTAACAGCAGTTAGAGAAAGTAAACAAAAAATGGGAAAAAATAGTACTTCCCTCAGTGGTACCTAAATTGAAAACATACGGCAAAATTCACTAAAATCTTTTTTTGCACACTCACGGAATCTCGAAGCAAGTATTTCCGGTGAATACCTCGTGTCCAAAATGGACAAGATCGCTACACTTCCCCTCACAACAATAACAGAAAGTAATATTGGAGTGATATTATTTTTAAACCTTAGTGAGATGGATTGAATCCTGTTGCAGGCTGTGTAGTTGACAGCCATTCTAAACCCTTTGTAATTATCCATATATTCATTAATACTGTGACAATACTGACTAAAGTGTTAAAAAGAAATCCATCATGCCGTTAGGTAAAAAGAAGTAAAAATAAGAGAATCAATGAAGTGAGCCCAGATCTTAAACAATAATCTCCAAACAAGTTGAATGTCTCATTTTGAATAATTTTTGGGTAACCATTAAGTGGGTAATAAACAACACGGCCATGCACTATTAATTCCTAGACTAATAATCTAATAATGTTTTTATACAAAATGTTTGTTGTTGTAACACACCGCCTTTATACAAAATGGAGACCCTTTTTTTATACCCACCTCCCTCACATATCCCCACCACCGTTCAGTGTTATTTTTTCGTTTCAATTTAGTAAAGACGTCTCTTCTTTTTCAGGCATTCTCGGAGGTGATTTAAAAGGTCAGAATTCAGTTGACCTCCGTTCCTTAAATCGTTAGACCTTCCAATTGATGGATTTTGCCAGAAATCTTCGTGTCTGATATGGCGATTAATACCTAAATGGACTATCAAGTTTGAGCTTCCTGCGACTTCGTTTTTGAGATAAATCGCGCGCGCGCGCACACACACACATACAGATAATTCGCTAAAAACAATTTTTTGTATTCAGAGGAGGCCAAAACAAGTATTTCCGGAAAAACATAATCCTTAAAATCTGGCACTATCGCAATAAATTCTCTTACTATGAGTAAGAGAACTTAATTAAATGATAAAAGGTTAGGAAATGGTTACATTTAAATGATCACTTATGATTCACTGTTGTCTGCTATCACATTTTTTGCACAATCACAATTTGTTTACTTTTTGCCGAATTATTTTGCAATTAATCATTTTTTTTTCTTCAAACATTTAAAGTTTATTAAATTAAATAATTACAGAAAAAGTGTAATGACTTTAATTTGAGGCCAAAAATTAAATTACAAACTTTACTATTAAATCTCTTTAAATAAGATAAAAGCTGAATTTGTGGATGGGTCCGGAATGGTGGATAACATCTGGTATTTTATCCGTCACAGCAATGCATATATATTTTATTCGTGACCGGTTTCGGATTTTCATCCATCGTCAGAGTAAATCTATCAATTTCGTGCAGAGACTTCACTTCAACGCAATGTTTCTGTTAGATTCGACACTTGTGGTTTGAATGTGGGGGAGGTTATAAACTTATATAACCTATAAGAGGTTATAAGGTTATAACCTCCCGCTCATGCATGTTTTCCGGGTCCCCATAGTTAAAAAAAATTGTTTTTAGTGAATGGTCTGTGTGAATGGATCAAAAATATCTAAAAACGAAAAATTATAGCCAGCTCAAATTCGATATAGCTCCGTGAAGGTAGTATCACCGCATTTCACATGAAGGTCTCAGGCAAAATCCATCAACCGTAAAGCGACTTTTACTTAACATTTCTTTCAGTTTTTCGCAAAAACGGCTGCAACGGTTTTATTTAAACTGCGTATACTATCTACACACGTATATAAATGCCTGTCATGTATTTATGAAACATTTTCCCTGGAAAATTGATTTCTGGAGGGGGGAGGGTTGTAGAGTGCCAATAGCGTCAAGCTGTACACTTCAATGCAACAGTACGGTTCTTCCCACATTTAGAAGCATTGGTAAAACGCCATATTTGAAGAAAATCTGTTAACCGGCAGTGCGACTTTATAGAATATATTTTTGGAATTTCCTCAAAAACGATTATAAAAATTTCGTTTCAAGTTGGTGTACCAACTGCACAGATATAAATCTATGACTTTTATTTGTAACATTACTGAAAAAATAGTTTTTAGCTGAGAATTCTGATAATTAAAATTCAAATCTGTTTCTTTAATACGTATTATTGAAGCTCCCATCTGGATTATTACTAAGTAATCAGTTCTCCTATCTGTTGGGTTGGTACACTTGCCCCCCCCCGACCTTCTCTTCATTGATGTAGGGACAAATGAGTAAAATTAAAAATTTAAAGCAAATTTATCATTACATATATATTGTATTGGCAGTGTGGTAGTGGTGTGAGTACCCCCGCCCATCAAACACACTTTCAAAAGAAATTCTTTTTTTTCTGAATACAAATATCGGCCTATTATCTAGAGTAAATTATAATTTAGCTGAAATATCTAGTAACCATTTGGGAGGTAATCAGTCACCAGTCAGCTCGGTTCTAAATGTCGAGCCAGTCACAATACTCCACCAAGGGTGAGAACTATTTGAGTAATTAGCTTTCACACAGGGATAAATTCCTATTAGACTGCTATCAAGCGGCATTTCTCACAACTAGCCTTATAATACTTTATGTTTGTCACTTTTTTGTCACACTTGAAAAGTGAAATATTTTAAAATTGTTATTTTTAGAAAAATGTCAGTTAATTTGTAGAGTGATAATAGTTACTTCTATTAAACTTTTTTTCACACTCTCTAAGTGCTGTAACAAAAAATATCTGGTGTGAAACACTCACACAACTTTCTCTTACTCCTATTCTCAAAATTATAATTGACAAGGTTTGTGTATCAAATATAACGAAATTCGTCGAAAACTGAAAAAAGTGTTCAGTAAAAGCGCACTCCCGGCTTACTAATTTTCTTAAAACTTGAAATTTTGGCCATTTATTTATTTCTAATTATTATTGTTTGGATGATAGAATTGTATAATCAACTACGATACCACTTTAGAGGAAGCTGTAACCTCACCCCTCCCCTAAAAGTGCCCTTAAATGAATTTTCCCAGAGAAATGTTTAAATAAAAGATGTAGATCACTGCATGTTTAGTATATGAAGTTTCAAGAAAATCGTCGAAGCCATTTTTGAGAAAATCGCGAAAAAGTGAAAAAATCATTTAGTAAAGTGTTAAAACAAACGCCCGGTTATCCGTTTTTTTCAGATTCGGAATTTCAACAACATATTTAATTCTAATTAACATTATTTAGATGACAAAATTGTCTAATAAACTGAAGTAGCAGTTAAGATGAAAACCTACCCCCACCCTTCCCCCAGAAGTGCCCTTAAATCAATTTTCCCGGAGAAATGTTTCAAATAAAAGTTGTAGCTGTTAGTATGTGTAGTTGATATATCAAGTTTGAAGAAGATCGTTGGAGCCATTTTTGAGTAAATTGCAAAAACGTAAAAAAACCAACTAGTAAATTGGTACTTCCGGTGGAGGAATTTTGGCAGATGACCCACTGTCAGATCCCATGGTGATAAATAAACGGAATATCAAGGATGAACTTTCTACGATCTTCGTTTTGAGCTCTGCTGTCACATGCATACATACACACACACAACACACCAACACACACCACCACACACACACACAGACCATTTGCTGAAAACCACTTTTTTGGACTCAGAGGACCTCAAAACGGATATTTCCGGTGAAACCTCAATATCGAAAATTTGACACGATTACAATACTTCCTCTTACTAGGAGAAAAAGAAAGTAAAAAATGTGTCAAATTTACAAATTCGAGTTCTCTCCGGAAATGTGTGTTTGAACGTCACTTTTAGTACGAAAACCAATCTGGTATGAAACACTCACACCACATTTTCCTTATTTCAAATGCTATAATTTTCTTTAAAATGCAACACTTACAATATTTAGGCCTGGCCAATAAAAAAAAAAAGGGGTGTAACCTCTGTCAAAACCAACATAGCTAGGTGCAGTTTGAATTTAAATGTAACGGACATACATCCTAAACTTCATTAAAATCAAATTTTTGCGGGAAAATGTTTTGAAACAAAATTGTGATTGGTTTATTTTTGTGCAGTTGGTCGGCCAAGTTGAAAGGAATTCGTCAGAGTGTAATTTTCAAGAAAATTCCAAAAACAGAAAAACTATTGTGAATTCTTCAAATTAGAAATTCTTGCAATGTTTTCATGTTAATATTATGGCATACTAATGAAGTGGTACTTTAGAAGAAAGCTTAACGCTAGTGTGCCTCCAAAACCGCCCTAAAATGAATTATCTAGGGAAACTGTTTCAAATAAAGTGATAGATAGTTTATGAGTAGGGTATAAATGTTACAACTGGCGCAACCCCTTCGTCCCCCGCCTACAAAATTCGCTGGATAGGAGGGTGTTCTTCAGCCCTTCCTCAGCTCACCGTAGCTAAGGCGATGGGGAGTGTGGTGTAGTGGGTATATAGCTGTCTCAACATTCCCTATATCATCATCTCTCTCACTAACGTTAGTAGCACACCTGTTCATCTATAGCCCACGCTCTCTATAGTTTGTAATTATAATATAATAAAAAATAAATAAATAAATAGATATTATAAATAAAACTTAATAATATTTGTGTAATCAAATACAAAATTTGTCATTTAGCTGTCTTATACTCTATTCGTTACCCTTTGAGGTCACCAGCACTATTGTATTTGTTTTTTTTTTTCTTAAACATATATGTCATCTGTTTTATATATATATACGCTTCAACTATTGCACACATTCACGTACCTTAAGTAATAGATTTTTTTTTAAAAGAAAGGGTTTACTATTTCATTCATGTAGTTCATTTATGTAGTGCAACGATGGCAGATCTTTGGAAGGAAATAACAACCAGTGACAGTTATCAAAAATTTATCTCCACGTTATC
Source organism: Triatoma infestans (assembly GCA_011037195.1). Taxonomy (NCBI): domain Eukaryota; kingdom Metazoa; phylum Arthropoda; class Insecta; order Hemiptera; family Reduviidae; genus Triatoma; species Triatoma infestans. Next base: position 655 of record JAAEAF010001228.1, on the reverse strand, counting down.
CACTATCGATTTAGATAATTCTGAATTGGCACAAAAATATATAGACTTAAAAGAAAATTACTAAGAATGGAAGAATATGGAAAAGAATTTGTGGAAAGAGCCGCTAATAAACATTTTAAACAATGCGTTTGGTCAAACCCTGACCAGTGGTGTGGACCTGATACATGTGAATGTTTCCGAATATCATTTCTATCCAATAGCATTGAACGTGATTTAAATGATATTCTTGGTGGAGGGGATCTTTCAAGAAGTTCAAAACAGTGCAAAACAGTGTTCAGTTGCAAGAAGTTCAAAAAAGTGCAAAACAGTGTTCAGTTGCATTCAGCATCATGGCAGCGAGTGAAATTGGTTTACATTTAACCACAAGTTTTCCTCTCAACAGACACAACTCTAAGACTCTGATAACTGGACTGTCTCAAGATGGTGTACCTCTGATAGCTTTGAAAACCAGAAAAGTTATTATTTATCTTAAGGTAGATGATTGGTCAACTTTGGAATCTAACAAGCAATATTGTGATGAATTCTTTGATAAGAAAAAACAGGCTTCTCCAGACTCAATCAATCTTAACAGCGCTAATATATTTTTCATTACATCTAGCCACAAGATGATTTCTATCCAGGGAAAAGCAACTTGGGTGGAAGATCTTCTCAGTTT
>JAAEAF010001227.1:0-61797 GCA_011037195.1 Triatoma infestans | reverse complement strand
GTGAAAATTCCATTTCGAAAATTTGACACGATTACAATAAGTCCTCTAACAGCAGCACTTAGAGAAAGTAAAAATGATTTTAGCGATGTATGAGTGTGAACAAAATATTTCAAAAAGAAAAAAAAGTCCCAGGAAATCAAATTTGATCATCTGTCTAGGCTACTACCATCTTATCTGATACGAAGGTTTCGGAGGGAAATCCATCAACCGGAAGTGCGACTTTACTGTACCGTTTTTTTTTCACTTTTCACGATTTTCTTTAAACGTCGTATGTTGTTTTATCTACATTCGCAAATTCCTCTCACACTTTTATTTGAAACATTTTCCCTGGAAAATTTATGTGGGTTGTTGGGAAATGGTAGCGTTATGCTTACCTCTACAGTACCACTTCCATGCAATGTATGGCTCTGCAACCTAGGTAATTTTAATAAACATTACAGGTATTGGTGGAATTAAAATTTTTGTTTAGTTTCTGAGTTATGTTGCTTGCACAAACACACATACATACCTAGAAGATTGTTGTGCCTTCCTACAGCAGCAAGACTTCCAGAATATTAGCCATGCTGCAGCGATCTTGAAGTTCTCTCTTCCGGTGCTCTCTTTCTTTCATACATATATTCACACACACACACACACACTTTCACTAACACCTGGACACTTCATAGTCTCATGTATATTCGATGTAAAGATACTGGAACCTGGAGAGCTAAGTTAGATCTTCCAAGTTATGTGAAATAAAAGTATTGGAAGTATGTAGTCCAATCTTTGAAGTACTTCTTTGCTATTTTTCTGTTTTTTCCCAGTAGCTACCAAGCGATTTTCGTGGAATATAGAGTACGGCACTAATAATATAAGATAGCTGCTCTCAGAATACAGATTTCCGGTTTAGATATGAGCTTTGGAGGGAGTGGTTATAAAGCAAAATTCATTGCAACATATAAGCTGTGTTGCGGCTCCATCGGTGTCAATGTACGGACGTAAAATGAACTAAGCATGTAAAGTGCCGTGTACAAAATGTGGCTCTACCTTTTCTGTTTTGTGTGAATTTTATATATATATATTTGAGGAAGTAATAAGTTGGCATTCCCATAGTAACGCCACGATCTCAGAAGAAGTGCTGACTATTACCTACTAGGAAATTTCAGGTTTACAGTAATATTACTTATGAATTGAAAGACATAAATTATTATTTGAAAGAACTAAATGTCTGTGACAAAATATCCTGTAGTCATAGTTTTCTAGTAAAATTTATAAAATATGTTTGCTGAAATTGAGTCGAAAATAAATATTTCGGTTTTTTTATTGAGAATTACTATTTATTATATTCCTATATTACTTTTACTTTTCAATAATAAAAAAATTATACTTAAAGTGAATTAATGTTAAATGAAATTTAAAAAAAAAAAAGAAGCAATTGACACAGTTTAAGAAATCAAGTGGATCTTTCCTAAAGTAATTTGATGACTCTTTCTTGGATCTCTCAAACTTTATAAATGGCCATAGAATTGATCTCCTAGAATCTCTTTTTATAAATCTTTTCTCTCATGTTCTTCAAACCACTTTGTGAAGTGATAAAGTACTCCCTAAGATATATTCCCTAGGGATAAAACTAATACAATTTTTATTGCATTTATTAATTTTAAATTAACACTAGTTTCTATTTCTTTATATATAAGATTTACTCTGAATTTTATTTTTCAGTTTATTCTCAGACTTACGGAATCTAATGGGTACAACATTGATGACTCTGCTAGCTACGACGTTTATGGCCCAGTTAATCTACGTAGTCGGCGTAGGAGGTGTGCACGTAAGTGTAACAGCATTTCTATCTCTAAATACATTCAAATACAGATAATTAACACGATTATATTTAATTTACTTAAAAATTCCGGTGTGAAACATTCACAAGACTCTTTCTCCCTTCAATTTACAGAGTTATAATTGATAAACTTTCTTCAGACTTTTGTCTAATTTTGACTAAATGTTTGGTGCCTTCAGTATTTTTTGGAGGAACATGAAATTCAAACCCCACAGAACCTCTCTAAAATCAAATTTCGTAGAAAAAAAGTTTCAAATCAAGCGGGTAGCGCTCTGTTTGTATAGTTACTATCCCAAGTTTAATGAAACTCGTTGGTATCTCTATGAAAAAAGTCGCAAAAACTGTTTAATAAAGTAGCCCTTCCAGAGAACCGATTTTCATCAAACTCGGAATTTTGGCATCACATTTCATTTTAATTAATATTATATAGATGTATAAATTATATAATAAACTGAGGAAAACGTAACTCCAACCCTCCCCCAAAATCCCTCTTAAATGAATTTTCCGGAAAAATGTTTGCTTTGTGTGTGTAGTTAATATAACAAGTTTAAAGAAAATCGTTTAGGCCGTTTTTAAGAAAATCGCAAAAAAATTTCTATTCAGTAAAATTGTTATTTCCGGTTGACCGATTTTTAACAAAACCTTTTTGATAAGGTTTAAACTAAATATCGTTTGAACATTTTCTGCGATTTTCCCTTTTTGAGTTACACACACACACACACACACACACACATATATTATAAAATAAAAAAAAACATTTTTTATGACTCAGGGGATCTGAAAACTCGATATATATAAACTAAGAAACTACTCTGTATTGCAGTAATATTATAATACTAACTTTTAAATTAAGTCTAAGTAACTGATCAATTTATTAAAAGATAGAGTAAGTGAGAAATTAAACATTAGCATGTTAGAGACAGAATGGTGTAGCTGATCCGGCTAGAATAGACTGTGATGTAGAACATTGATACAAACCGAAAGGCTAATGATGATTCTCGTCTCGGACATCTTTTATAAGAAAATCCTAAATGGAGTAAGAGCATGTGGGGTAATTACGAAGGTCATTCAATTAGTAACGAAACAAATCGCTGTGGCTCAAAAACGATTTATTTAATCAATACAAAATTTTCGCTACTTTTCAACATAGTCCCCAGCAACATTTATACACTTGGCCCATCGTACTTCTAATGTGTGTATGCCTCTGGCATAAAATTCTCTGGGATGATCTCGAAGCCACTTTTGCACCTTTTTTAAGTTCTTCATTGGATTGAAATTGTTTCCCACGTAGACCATTTGTCATCAAATGTTGCAATTCTATTGAAAAATTCTTTTTCAATTAAACATCGTTCTTTCAACTGTTGACTGATTTGAAACGTGGTTTCTTTGTGGCATCCGTAAGTTGTAACCCATCTCGCACAAGTTTTCTGGTACTGCCTTTTATTCTGAATAATGATGTGGAAGTTCCAACCCTCGCGTGAACTTCTTCAGCTTCAACAGCAATACGCTTGTTGTCCTGAATTAACGCGTTATTTAATATATAAAGTGCATTACTAGAAAATCTATAAACCCCGAGAGCCCGAATTTAGAGAATAGGATTCTGTATATACTTATTTCGAAAACTGTTCGAAAAGATTTTCATAATATTCTGAAGGCAAAATGCAGAGGTAATTTGATACATTTTTCCCATAAATTGATTTTAGGAAAATTTCGAGCTAATCTTGGATTTAAATTTCAAGCGTCTTTTATAGACCAAAAGCGCTGCCTTCTGGTCTATAATGAAATAATTAGATTCTAATCTACCCTGTATCCTAAGAACCAATGTGAACCCCCCATCATCACTATATTTATGTAAAAATTATAGTTATAGTAAAAATTCTAAGATTTACGAATATTTGTCAGTTATAATAACAAAACGAGTGAACCTTGTTTAATGTAAAAACAGGACGAATTGTTCATACAGTTTATGAAAAATCCTTATAAAAACCGTGTTAAGAACTTTGGAGAACGTTTTCATCTTGAAAAAACACCACTTGTACGAAATAGTGTGAAAATGGATAACCGTGTCCTTGATATTATTCAGATTTGTGTTAATTATAAAACTAGCTTCCAACAGAACTCCTGGACGGCCAGGTGTTCTAAGGACTGTTCTCAATGGAGGAGCACAGATTAGTGAAGTACTATATTAAATTATACATTCATAACGCTATAACAGATTAAAATATGTTTTGAATTTTCAGATTACTATAGCACCACTTTTGAATAAATGTATATACTTTGGTTTAATAACAGATTTTATTATTCTGAAAAGAATTACAAATGAATAAAGATAAATATTATATGAATACAACGAATTAAATGAAACAAAATATTAGTAAATCATATCTGAAAAGATTAAATAATTAAATTACACGTTATTAACCAAGTATAATAAATATAACAGTTTAAATAATATTCACTTAGTATTATACATAATGTTGTAATATAAACACAGCTGACATAATCACTAGAGCAACAGTATATTGGAATTTACAACTCTACCTCTGAGGTCACTTTCTCAGACGAATAAAGTGAAAACTTATTACTGTGAAAGTAGTTCGATATCTTGTTTCTCTTTCCCATAAATTGATGGTGAGATTCTCTTCAAAATCCGAAAGGGTCCAATTCTTAATTTATCTGTTTTCCTTCTATTTACTGCCGTTCTCAACGTATACCTGAACTTCAACTTTAAATCCATAAACTCTTCGATTCTTCTCTACTCTCCTCTTGTTGTGCCAAAACTCTTCATAGAATATAGAAATGCTTCCTTTCTATCTCGCTCTGATGAAATGTGTCAACTGGAGAAGTAGGTGATTGGGTTCCAAAAAGTAAATATTCCGGGTTCGAATTTTGTTGAACTATGAATTGTTCCATTGTATTCTTTTACATATTCTTCACCTATTCTTGACCAAGCACGTTTATCACTATTATTTATTTTACATCTTATTCTGTTTATACTAATGTCTGATTTAGTCTCTCATTAAGTCCATTAGACTGTGGACAATCTATAGAAGTGAATATTAACTTAATATCGTCTTATTCTAATACCCCTTAATTCTCCTGAATTCAAGCCAGCATATTGGTTAGCTAGGATAATTTTATTCTTTTGTGCTATTGGCTCGATAAGTTTTATAAAATCTTTTGCGCATTGACCAACTGTAGTAGAAATCCAGGAATATCTTGTGAAATGATGGACTAAAATGTGCATAAATTTCTTAGGCCCAAGATACCATACTGAATTAGTAGCAAATGTACACTTAACTTCTTCTTCGATAGCTTATGAAAGTCTTTCAATATATTTTATATGGTCATTCCATGTCTTAGGAAATAATAATATATCATCGATATAGTTTGCGAAATTCATCCAGATTCTTTTTCCTTATGTTGTTTGATAGAATCCTTTGAGATATCGCTGACGCATTCTTAAGTCCAAAAGGGAGAACTTTATACTTAAATTTACCGAATTTTGTTATAAATGACCTTTTCTCCCATTTTATTCTTCTAGTGGAATACACCTGAACGCAGAATTTATATCCAAGACAGAAAAATATTTGCAGTTTGCCACTTTATCTATCACATGTATATAATTGGAAATGGATAGCATTCTGGTATTATTAAATTATTTAAATTTCTAAAATCAATGCAGAGTCTTGTTCTGCGACCATCTTCTTTTTTGTATGCAAGGATTACTGCAGATGCGAATGCTGTCTGCGTCTAGTAGGTTCTTATTTGGGTTTTAAACTCTTTCTCATCTGGTATAGAACATTTCTAAGCACGTGAGGTATAACATATTCTTCTTTTCTTAATTTGATTTCAGGCTCTCTGGATTTTACATTGCCAACATCGAACTTATCATTGGCAAATTATATACATTAATATTTAGCGTACATCGTTTCAATTGTTTTTGCACCAAATTAAAAACAAACTTTATTGGTAAAACATTATTGCTTGAGTTAGTTATTCTTTAGAACGATAAACATCTTAGGATAGAACTGAAAGCAAGACAAATTTCTTTTACAGAAGAGTTTAATGAACTCTCAATATACCGGATAACAATTTTAACATGCATCACCCACTTGTCTTTGAAAGTATGTCAGATAGAAAAAAAAAAGCCAAATGATACTACTTAATTTTTTCGAAGATTAATATGTGTTTAACTCTGCCACCATTATAGAAGAATTTACAGAAAGAATTTCTAAAGCCTGCAAAGAAATCTCTTCTGAATCTGTAATGAGTGCAGTCAATGAAAACTAGACAAAAAGGTCATATTTATGTTTATTCAGTGATAGTACCCATTCTGAACAACTACTGTTAATATGTTTTTGCCTTACTTGACATTAAACTCAAAAACTATTTGAATTAATAGCAATCAGAAGGCAAAGAATTTCTCTGTTTTCAAAATCATCGGGATTTTCTCTTTCAATATCCATTTTTCATGATAAAAAAACAAAAATCTACTTTAAGAATTCATTAAAAAAATATGTGGTCCAATTTGAAATGAGAAAGTTGTTTTCGAAATATACAAATTAAGGACTTTTTGTCATTTAATTTTAAACATGTTCTGTAAAATTAAGTCCAGTAAACAAATAAAGACACTGGCGCTAATAACTCCCAGTCCAGCAGTCGCTGCGTCAAAAACATAAAAAATAACACACGTTTAGTAATTTCTAATTTAGTTAAAAATATAAGGAACTTCCTTCCTTTATATCCTCTATAAGGATTGCGTCCTTCCTTGACAGGTTTCAATTTGGAGGCTATATAACATCCATTACATTTTTTGACATATTAAAATAGAAATTATGCTCAAATAGGGAACTATAGAAATAGTTGGCATAGTATCATATTACAAGGTCTCTGTCAGACTCCAGCGAACCTTCTAAGAGTAGTTTAAAGTTACGCATTTCAAATAAAAATGATTGGTTTATATATTATGTATGTGTAATCAGAATCCTAAGTTTAAAGCCATTTTCGAGAAAATTCACAAAATTTATTGTGTAAAGTCGATTTTCCGTTAACCAACTTTCTTCAAACATGGAACTCTAACAATGCACTATTACTATACTATTTCTTAATATTAAATTGTAGTGCAACCTTACCTTTATAATAAGTGTCACTTTTGATTCTCAGAAGAGCTTGAAGCGTCTGACCCAATACCATAAGGAAAAATGGGGAGCTGCAGTTTAGTAGCTGCTCTGGTTGCGAAGGCCCCAACTAAACGGATGTGAACTGCGCATGTCTGGAAGACCTTCCCCACTTCATGGGCAATAGGATTCATTTTTAAAAAGCCCATATATGATTAGTTTTTATACAAAAAGATACTTTACTTACTTTCCCGGCGTTTCCCTTCTACGGGGTTGCCGTCAGGTCAAACTTTCCTCCAGAGATCTCTCTCTCACCAGTCACCTTCTCCAAGTCCTCTACTAGCCATCTGCTCCTCTATATCCTCTTTCCATCTTCGGGCTGGTCTTCCTCGTTTTCTATTTCTCTTCAGATTCCACTTTCTTACCATCTCCGGCCATCTTTCTGGGGGCATCCTTCTGAGGTGTCCCATACTATTTCAATTTTCTTTTTATTAATCTCTCCTCCATAGTCTCCTTAACCTCCATTTCCTTTCTAATCTATCTCTTCTCGTTTTTTTCAGACATCTTCTCCAATAATCCATTTCTACAGACTTATCTTTGCGAATATTTTCCTTGTAATAGCCCAGGTCTCTGATCCATATGCGAATATTCCTTCTATTATTGAGTAGAAGATTCGTTTTTTATTACTTTTTGACAGAGATTGATTCCATATTACTGGGTGGAGCATCCTATCCGCCTTTCGGGCCTGACCACTTCCTCTTCGCAACCTCCCTCCTCTTGCAAAACCGAACCCAAGTACTTAAACTACTTAGTCTCCTGCATTTCTCCACGTCCACCTCTTCCTTCTCACTTCCTGCTACCGCCATGTACTCTGTCTTATTACAATTTATCTTCATATCCCAACTTGAATATGAATCCTTCAACTTCCTGATCATCAATTCAGATCCTCTTTATCCTGGGCTATAACCTCCTGGTCATCAGCAAAGAATAAAGTATAAAGGTGTTCGTCTTCAATCCGCAAACCCACACCTTTACACTTTCTGAGCCATTCATACATCGCCCTATCCAGGTAGATTTTAAATAACTTGGGCGATAGGCAGCACCCTTGTTTTAGGCCCTTGGAGGTTTGGAATGTTCTGGATATTTTTTCCCCTGCTTCACACAGAATACATTATCTTGAAACATCTTCTGTACCGCACGAATCAATCCCTTCTTTGTATCTACTTCAGCTAGTGCTTGCCACATTCTTTCTCTCGAGATTTCATCGTACGCCTTCTCCAGGTCAATAAATGCCAGATGCAACTTCTTATTTCTCGCCTTGCATTTATCTTTAATTGCCTCAAAATAAAAATGTTATCTACACATGATCTCCCAGCTGTAAATCCACTCTGTTCCTGAGGGGCACAAAATACATTTCTATTCTGTTTTTTAATATTCTACCCACCACTCTGGCTATGGAACTTTGTACACATACACCTCTGTAATTCCCACAAACGGTTTTATCCCCTTTCTTATAATTGATGAGAGATATCCCATTCTTATATCTTCCGGAATCATACCACCTCTCATGACTGAATTAAACAGAGTAAGGAATGCTTGGACCAACACTGGTCCTCCAGCTTTTAAAAGTTCTACTGGGATGCCACCGGGGTCAGGCGCTTTTCCATTTTTTGTTTCTTTTACTTCTGCTCTCCATACTTCCTTCTCTTCTGTTAAAATCTCTTCTCAATCCCCCTACATTTCCCACTTCTCCATGAATCCAACTCTACTCTCCATGTGTAAATTCTTATAATAATTCACCCACTTTTCCTCTTATTGTCTGTATTACATTCCGCTGAGAAGTATTTCTTCGTAAACCCTTCAGCACTCGCCATGCCTCCCTGGGTATATTAAATCCTAAACATCCATCGATCCTGTTACTGCTCATTTTTAGTCTTTTCCACCTGTTTCTTTACAAAAACTTGTATTCTTCTATATTCCCTCAGATTCGTTTCCGCTTTTGAACTTAACCATTTCTGATATGCCGCTTTCTTACACTCACCTGTATCTATCACCTCTTCACTCCACCATTCCTCCTTTCGCTTACCCTCCTCCACTTCTCCTAAGCTTCCTTCGCGGCCTTCTGCGCACCTGTTTTTCTCCTATTTGAATTCTACTATTTTTCTGATGTATTTCCCTCTTTATTTATCTAACGCAGCTTTTGCTCCAATCTTGATCTATACAAACTTATAACACTTTCATTCCTTGGTAACAGTAAATTTTATTTAGGATCATTCGTTCTCTCCAGATATTTCGGTTGCGTTGAGTGGGAAACTCTTCCGTCAAGCCAAGATATATGCACTTTCGCCTGTAATGAAAAATGGTCTGTCCTCTAAATTCGGTTCCTCTAAATACTCTCACGTCTTGTACATAAGGAATTTTTTTCTTTTTTTAATGCAATAATCAATTATCGATCTTAAATTTCTAGCTGGCTGATACCACGTACGTATATCTATGTATGTGCTGGAAGAAGGCATTTTGAACCTTCAAATCAAATACCTCACACAACTCTAATAAACGATCCCCATTTTCATTCTTTACAGCTTCCCCGTACCGACCTACTACTTTCGCTATCCTCACTACACCCCACTCTCGCAATCAAATCCCCTAGGAACATTATCTCTTCGTCAAATTTCGCATCCCCCAGCAAACTGCTCATATTTTCATAAAAATCATCTTTCAACTGCGACGATGCATCATCATTATTTGGCGCACAAACTCCCAATAGCATAACTTTCCTTCCATAAACTACCAGAGACAACTTCAAAATTCTCTCGTTAATTTCACTCCAAGATCTAATGTTTCTATTATACTTACTTCTAAACAAGATTGAGATTCTGTACTGGCTCTATTTCCTTTGTCCACCCTCGACCATATAAGTATGTACTTCCCCCAGACCTCCTGGTCTTTTCCTTTCTTCATTGCTATATCTAGGTTTCTCCTCTGAACTTCCTCTGCTACTTTCTTACATTTATTATTTACACCCCTGACGTTCGAAGTTCCGATTGTTAAAATCGGTTTCCGCTGCCGTTGTCATTTACCATTTATCCGTCCAGTTTTTCCTATTTGACCTTTTTTAATCAGTGGTGCTTTTCCGTAGACGCGGAGCAGGCCCATCGTACAACCCCCTACCAGAAGAACCAGTTACCATTTGTTTCGGGTACAGCTTCCAGAGTCCTATCCACCCTGTTAGTTGGGGAACCCTTCCCCTGACAAAGCGCTTTATTTAAGGTGGCGGCGCTAACTCCCTACTATCACACATCATCCTCGGGTTGTGAGGCTTTTTAAAGTACTGTCTGTGTCACCAGACAGCTCACCTCCCCTCCGATGGGCCCCCTTGCCCGCGACTGCTTATTCAACAGGTTCTCTGACTTATTCGCAGCTAACCACTATATCTAGTGGCCACTCCACCCTCCGCAATCTGAGGATGCGCCTGTAGCATGGGGATGCATCAGTTATAAAAAGATTATCAAGGGAAAACTATCTTTTCGCAAAGAAGACAATTATTTCAATTTTTTATCGATATTACAATTTCAATAATATGGATTCCGTCTTCTAGTCTAATATTAAATTTTAAAGAAAAAAATTTGTTCTTTTCAGGATCGTGAACTGTGTCTGTCAATATCATTCTCTTTACAATATCTTCATTTAAGTCTAATTTTATGGTTGGGACTACTATGCCGTGATACATTGATATCAGTGCAAAGAGGAGGCGAAGATGGACCTAGAACTGATAGACTGTGGTGTAGATTTGCTGTGTCTAGCATAATAAGTTGGAGTCTACCAGGATTGGCCGTATTAGCGGCTTTCGGAGCCACAGACACTTCTCATCTGCAGCCAATGTACAAGGTGAATTGTTGGTAAGTTATTACAAATTATTAAAAAGAAAAAAAATATGGTGAGAAAATTTCATGACTTTCTCTGACTGCAATTAGTAACAAATTTTCTTCAATCTTCGAACTTTTACTAAATATTGGGTGGCCTTCTATATTATATAGTTGGGAGAATCCAATCTATAATGAAATGCTTCCTCAAAAATCCAATCTATAATGAAATGCTTTCCCAGAAATCCAATCTATAATGAAATGCTTCCCCGGAAAAGCAATCTCTATTGTAAATTGGGCTTTAGTGTTTGTCTTTAGACACACTTGAGTTCGCTGATGGCTAAGCCATATGACGACCAGTCTCTATTACTTCATTCAATTTTATTTTATTTAGCTTTCAATGGTTTCTTTGATTTACTTTTTTCATTATTATCAAATCTTCATTACTATCATATCTTTTATTAAAATTCTTTTTTATGCAGTAATGATTTCTAATAATTTTTTTTTATTATATATAATGATTACATTCCATTAAATTATTTTTAATTTTTATTCATTGTTTATTATTTATAATTTTACATTTTACTTTATTGAATGTATGTTATTTTTAAAAATATCTCTTTTCTTTCTTGGTTCTGATTGTCTGTTCATCGACCTCCGGTTGACGGATTTTAATCCATGCTGTTAAGTACTTCAGTTTTGTTCACAAATAAACTTGCTACAAAAAATAAAGTACTATTATTATTTCTGGTATTATCCGTCGTAGCGTGCATATTTCTTGTTATCCTGACCGGTTTTGGATTTTCATCCAAGTTATGACGCATCCATAGGAAAAGTACCAATGCCGAGTCAGCAGAGGCTGATTTCATATAAATACAGCCACCGACCAGCAGGCAGTCAGTTCATAGCTCACCACCAGACCGTTCGCATCTAAGTTCTTATTTCCAGTACATTATATTATTGTGTTAAACTATCAGAGTAGCTTGTGTATTGTCTTTAAAAGTATCATTGTAACTTCATATTAAATAAATCTTTTTAAAAAGAGGCTTCCGGGTTCTTGTAACGTAACTGGCGCCCGAACAGGGACTGCGAAGGCTCAAGTCGAATAGTGCGACCATTTGTCTCACAGTGCGACCATTTGTCCCACATCCAAAGAAGACTAGAAGCTCCCACATCAGTGGCTTATTCGCAGCTCTCCACCTACAGGAACCAGGACCATCCTCAGACAACCGAAGAACAGCAAGCTGGCGAGTCAACAAGCACGCAAATCTGTAAGTAGCTCATCTATCTCAAACCATCCAAATTAGTTCTCCCTAAAGAAACCATCCCCGAAATGGCACAAATTAATTATAAAATTTCTAAGGAAGACTACGACCACATACCTTACTTTGACGGCAACCCCTCCGAGCTAGCATTCTTTTGCGAAATGTTGAAAGTGCTTTCGCTACTGTCTGCGCAGAAAATATAGCCGAAAGGGACTACAACCATAACATTCTATTTATACAAGTAAAAAGTAAATTAGTAGGGCCCGCTAGAAATATCCTTCTCTCTAACCATGTGGACCATTTACTAAATCTATTAAAATTTTTAAAGGAAAGTTTTGCTGACTCGAGATCCTACGAGATACTCAAGGACGAGATTTTACAAACCAAAATGCACGCTAGAGAGTCTCCCATTGACTTTGTCAATAGAGTACAGGAATTGCGAAACTTAGTTTACATTAGACTTAAGTTAGACGGACTGACAGCGGATGCCCTGAACCAACTGATGACGCGAGTCGACAAAGAGATAATCTTTCATATATACAAATGCTTACCCCCTACACTAAGTAACCATATCATGATTTTTGATCCCAGCACTCTGGACGAGGTACGAAACGTTCTTTATAATAAGTGTTCGTTCATCGTAGCTAACCTAAATTCTTCCAAAAGGCCCAACCAACCCTTCCGAAAACCAAACCCCTATAATCAATCCCAACAGCCTTATAGACCGCAATACTCTTACAGACAGGATCCACAACACTTCGCACCACGCATACCCATGGCTCAAGCCCCTAACTACCAGTACCAACCAATTGAATATAATCCCAGGCCTACAGAACAGACACCTCAAACTTCGCTTTACAGACAAAGACCGCAGCCACAACTGCAACAACCTCAACGACCAAACGTCGGACAATCCCACCATCCTAATCATCCAAATAATCCTGATCACCCCTTTAATCGACCAAGACTACTTCCTGGCTACTTCTCGCAAAACACGGTGTCCATGCGAACCGCAGGCAGACCCCGTTTCAAAGACTATGTTTCTCCACACGAACTGACCCACTGCCAAAATGAAGACCCACCTGAAAATTATACCGAACCAGATAAAACATATGAGGACAGACTTTCCCGCCTAGAAAATTCTATAGACAGAATAACCGAAAAATTTGAGCATTTTTTAGACGATGGCCACGAGAGCCAAGAAGGCCCCCCGAATTTAGCTTAAACCTCGTAAATAAATCACTACCCCACTTCGAAGACAAATCTGGCCTCAAATGGCTAGTAGACACAGGCTCGTCGGAAAATTATATCAATCCAAATGTGGTTCCCGCTAACGCCCTATTAGTAAAAGATCCCTTCATAATCTCCACTCCCGCAGGTAAGAAGCAGGGAGAATCCTCATGTAAATTTAACATCCTAGAAACCTTCAACGTAAACCTCCAAACCAAATTCCATTTGTTTCCTTTCTCAGACAAATATGACATCCTATTAGGCCATAAGACCATGCAAGAACTTGGCATGAGTATAGACCTAAACAATAATGTCCTTTCCTATCCTCAAGGCACAATCCCCCTGAAATTCACCCTTAACGCCACAAGCGACGATCCAGATATAATCAACATAGAGCAAGGTGTCAGTTTCATAGAATTACCAATTAGAAATAAAGAACTAAAGTACGGATTAGTAAATGAAGATATAAAAATTAATGAGAAGTGTACCGTAAAAGAAGGACTGTATAATGTTAACAATAATAAAATTCTGTGTAAAGTTGAGTCCAAGGAAGTCATGGCCATTTGCCCTGAACCCATGGATGTCGACGAACCGCAGGAAACCAGTATAAACATACCGGACGTAGTAGTGACCAATTGTCCCGAAATGTCCGACAAACTTAGGTTAAGAGAAATAAAAGATGAAATTCCTAAACTAATAAGAACTGAGCACATGAACTCAGAGGAAAAGAATAAGATAATAGAATTAATAAAGAACTACCCCCAAATAATCAAAAGAGAGCATGACAAACTAAGCTGACGGACTTACTGAAACATAAAATTCGAACGACTGACGAAAACCCCGTATAGACGCGAAATTATAGGTACCCGGAAATATATCGGAAAGACGTACAAATTGAAGTTGACAAACTACTAGAAAATAAAATAATACAGCATTCGAATTCCCCCTACAACAGCCCAATCTGGCTAGTACCAAAGAAACCAGACGCCTCCGGTAAAAAGAAAATAAGAATGGTCATAGACTACCGCAAACTTAACAACAAGACAATCGAGGACAAATTCCCCCTTCCTAACATTGAAGACTTATTCGGGAAAATAGGACGCGCGACTTACTTCTCAGCAATTGACTTAGCTTCCGGGTTCCATCAAATCGAAATGGACCCCGAATCAGTTCCCAAGACAGCATTCTCGACTGAAAGCGGACATTACGAATTCCTGCGCATGCCTTTCGGGCTTAAGAATGCGCCTCCCACATTTCAACGAGCCGTAAATTCCCTCTTTTCCAGGATCCCTAACGTAATAGTATACATGGACGACATTATTATCTTTTCAGACAGCTTGGACGAACATATAAAGCACCTTAAGACGGTCTTTGACAAGCTTAGACAACACAATCTAAAGATTCAACTTGACAAGACGGAATTCTTCAAACGCGAACTTCTCTTCTTAGGACACATCATTTCCGACAAGGGTATACAACCTAACCCGGCCAAACTAGACGCTATTGCGAAATTTCCACTTCCCAAGACACAGAAACAAATCAAACAATTTCTCGGACTTACCGGCTACTACCGAAAGATGATCAAAAACTATGCCAAGATAGCCAGACCTCTAACCCTCTCACTAAGAAAAGACAAAGACATCATAGTTGACGACAGCTATAAACAAGCCTTTGAGACGTTGAAATCCCTTTTACAGAATAGTCCCATCCTGCAATTGCCTAACTTCGAGAAACCCTTTATCCTTACAACAGACGCCTCCAATTACGCTATCGGAGCAGTCCTATCCCAGAACATAGACGGAAAAGACCTCCCTATTTCCTTTGCCTCTCGCACACTAAACAGACAGGAGGAAAACTATTCCACTATAGAAAAAGAACTACTGGCCATAGTTTGGGCCTGCAAACACTTTAGACCATACATCTACGGACGTAAATTCACTATACAGACTGACCATAAACCACTACAATGGCTACACAATCTCAAAGAGCCAAATTCTAAGCTCATACGATGGAAACTACAACTGGCAGACTTTGACTTCGACGTCAAGTACGTACAGGGAAAAACTAACGTAGTAGCCGACGCAATATCACGAAACCCACCAGAGGAACAAAACCTAAACGCCGTGGAGACATCTCCAAATCCCGAAGAAATCCTAAACGAATTCCTTTCCGCCCCTTCACCTGAAACCAGCGACGAAATCCTAGAAGACCTAGCACGAGCTTAAACATTACTGACGAAGACGAGAATGAGAGCTTACAAACGCAACACTCCCAAGAATCCTCTAACAGTCAAATCAAAATAATAGACGACAAGACCCGTTGCATCAACGTAGAAAAATTTCAAATTGTCCTGACCCGCGGTAACCCCGAGACGAAAGTCCCAATTGACAGACCTTTCAACAAAACTAGGTACAACTGGTACACTAGGTACCCATACTCTAACGACATAGACGAATACTGCCTAGAGTACTTACAACCGAACCATACGTACGGCGTCCTGTGCTCACCTCCTATAGAAAACTCCATTGACGAACAGATATACGACCAAATCTTTGTTCACCTGTCCAATATAATAAAAGACAAATTCCCAACAGTCAAACTCAAACGCTACTACACCAAAAGACTAGACATAACAGACTCCTCGGAACAAGAAGAAACTATTCAAAATTATCATGTCGGCAAAACCGCACACCGTGGTATACATGAGGTGTACAGAACCCTAACCAAACGTTACTACTGGCCCAAAATGCTCGAACAGATAACAAAAGTAATCAACAACAGCTCCCTTTGTAAGGAAGTAAAATACGAGCGCAGACCGATACGACAAGTTTATGAAATTACCCCTACTCCTTCCAAACCTTTCGAGAGACTACAGGGAGACATACTACACTACAACGGGAAGCAAATCTTTACACTCATTGACTGTTTCTCCAAAAAACTATACGGGTATCCAATTAGAACCTCCTCTGCTCACGAAATCGTTACTTCTCTAGAACACTATCTAAGCCTATTCCCTTGCCCTAAGACAATTCAATTTGACAACGGAACAGAATTTAAAAACGGACTAGTGGAAAACTTTCTAAAATACAATAACATAGACACCCACTTTACTACCCCAAACCATTCGGACTCCAACGGACTAATAAACAGAGCCCACTCGACACTAATCGAAATTCTAAATATAATCAAACACGGAAAAGACTACACCCTCAACAAAATTCTAAGACTAGGACTAATAGCCTATAACAACGCCATAGTTTCTAACCTCAAAATGACACCAAACGACATCACCTTCGGCATGCAAACTACCACTTACGCACAAGACCTGGTGCTAGAACAGAAAGTTAAAGAATACCATGAAGATAGGGAATTGGTAGCCCGCGCTATTAAAGAAATTATCGAGAAAGAAAAAGAAACACGGACTAACAGACTAAACCAGACCAGAGAAAATATCGAAATTCCGGAAGGCGAAGTTTACATACGAGACAAACAATACGGCAAAGCCAAGCCAAAGTTTAAAAGGGGAAATTACTCTCAGAAAACTAAATTAGTAACCACGCAAAGGAAATCCTTTAAAGTGCATCCTAATCTCTTAATAAGACCTAGAAAGTTTACACAACAAACTCTTCCTGTTACAGATAAGAACAATGACTCACGCATCCTACATGCTGACGGCAATAATACAAACACTACAACTGCTGACGGCGGGGAATGTAGCTTCCAGCCTACAGATAACAGATCTGAGTCAGGGCCCGGGAATTCTAGCCGTGGCTCTTAACCCAGTTTACGTCATAGACAGATACTATACTTTTGTACACGTTACGGACGTACAACTAATAGATATTGAATTAGATAAAATTTATCACATTATTGGCACTACCTATCAGCACAACCGGACAGCACAGATAAAATCACTCTTTAAATATTATCACTATCTTCGTAACAAACTAGACCATTTGACAGTTAATAAATCTCGGCCTAAACGCGGACTCATTAACGGCCTAGGCAAAGCCATTTCCTGGTTAACCGGAAACATGGACAGTGACGACAAGGAACGATACGACAAAGTCATCAACACTATTGAACGAAACGGTTTTCACCTCCAAAACAACCTAAGAACCCAAATGGCAATAAACAAGCGAGTAATTGAAGAGTTCAATCACGATATACAAATTATACGAACTAACAATGACAAAATGACAACCTTCTTCTCCAACCCTATAATTAGCCAGGTTGAAATAAATCAGCAATTCAATTCGATTCTCCTTAACCTGGTCCTTATCGCCAACCATATTGACGACATGGAAAACTCTCTGGATTTCTGTAGATTAAACACCATACATCCTAGCATTTTCTCTCTTAAAGATCTTGAGTCAATACAAAAATCCCACAATATAACGTTCGTAACAGCAGACATCGAGGCACTTTGGCAATTAAGCAAGGTACACTGCTCAATAAAAACCTGGAATATCTACTACTTCATTAGCGTTCCCCTAAAAACCTCTTCCTTCGAAACGTACTTCCTCTTATCCTACCCTGTAGAAAAAGCAACCACCTTATGACAATGCACGTCCATCCACCTTTGGTCCTACACCTCCAAGATGAGTTATTTACAGCCACCTGTGAGGATATCAACGGTGCAATGTACTGCCACAACAAGACCAGCGTCCAGAACGACTGCATTCGACAAATTATAACCAACATCAACCTCTCAGCTTGCAAGACAGTCTACACGTCAAGCGCACCATTTATTAAGTATATCCCCCTCGTAGACCACTTCCTAACGTTCAGGACTAACAGGATCGTGGTAAGCAAAGACAGCCGTAACGACACCATATTTCTAACTAACACCAGCCTGGTAAAATTATCTAAGGACGAAACCCTACTGGACAGTAAAGCCATTCCTGTATATAAAGACTCAAAAAGCATATTGACTTCTACACAAGTATTCGCTCATACCAGCACGAACATATCCTTTGAGGATCTACACAAAATCAACCTCCGAATGGAACCGCTGGAACACCTGGAGGAGATACCCAGCAGTTCCGCAACTATCTACTACTACAGCATAATGGCGATAGCCCTCCTATTATTACTATGTTCCTCATGTTTTTACTATGTCTATAGAAGGAAACTGAATCCACAGCAAGGTGGAACCCAGCCACAAACCATGCCTCTACAGCAAGCACCAACCTCTGCCTACCCCGGACTCTCATGCCATTTGTCGCAGGAGCTCCAAACTTAAGGAGGGAGGAGTTATGACGCATCCATAGGAAAAGTACCAATGCCGAGTCAGCAGAGGCTGATTTCATATAAATACAGCCACCGACCAGCAGGCAGGCAGTCCATAGCTCACCACCAGACCGTTCGCATCTAAGTTCTTATTTCCAGTACATTATATTATTGTGTTAAACTATCAGAGTAACTTGTGTATTGTCTTTAAAAGTATTGTAACTTCATATTAAATAAATCTTTTTAAAAAGAGGCTTCCGGGTTCTTGAAACATAACTTCCATCGTCAGAGCAAATTTATCAAGTGCAGAGAGTTCACTTCAACGCAATGTTTCTGGTCAGGAATTCAAGGAATATGCAAGCTACGACGAATAAAATACCAGATGTTATCCAGCATTGCGGACCCACCCACATATTCTATTATTAGTATTATTATTGTTTTTTCTTTTTGCAAAACATCAGCGGGGGAGGGAGGGGGGATTCCAAACCACAGAAGACATTTCAAATTGTCATAAATTAAGGAACTTCCTCACCAGCCTGGCTGTGTCCAATAACAAAGACTTTTGCGCCCTCTCCAGCAACCAGGGTTCCAGCTCGAGCTCATGCAGATTCTTAACTGTCTCAACATAAGATGACGATCGGGATTACCCTAACCACATTGCTACGTCTAAGGAAAAACCCTGTGGCTGCTCCGACAACTCAGTGAAGACGGTGGGATCCGGGTAAGCAACAAAATAAAGCAGATGTTTGTTTTCGAAGTTTATTCTCTAACTCTCACAATAAAAACCTGTTCAAACATATATTGGTTTATTCTAAATGGAATGCAATAAATACACATACATATGCAACAAAATAGATAATTAAAGAACAACATTAAGGATTATTTTATATGAAACAACAACTGATAGTACAACAACTATCCTGGTATAACAGATCCTGGTACTTCCGCTTCTTCTCGGCTAAAGTATTGCAGGTCCAAGGGAACCCTACATCTATTATTTCGGCTGCCCTATTTCTTTAAAAATATATGTTTAAAATAAGGATGTCCGGTCTATTGCGCATGACCGACCTATCGGTGATCATACACTGATCCCAATACACCTTAACCCCGTCCTTTGCCACTATGGCCTTCAGGGAATGCATGTAATAAGGGAGCTTCTCTCCCTATGGCACAATACAGTTTGACTATCAGCGGCTGATGGAGCATACACGCTACATTATTGTGCCTTGAGGTACATTCAGTGCCTGCTAAATTTGTGCACCCAGGGTTCATGTGCTGAATGGACTCTACTTATGATTATGATTATTATTATTATTATTATTATTATTATTATTATTATTATTATTATTATTATTATTATTATTATTATTATTAGTATTATTATTATTATTACTACCTTGCATCTGGAGCCTAAGACCTCGGTTGAGATTCGGGATTTGGACTCCTTGTCAGATGAGAATGAGGTAAAGGAAGCAATCGAATCGCAGATAGGCAAGGCAATAGGCGATATTAGAATACACCTCACTAAGGCAAATGCAAGAGGTTTGAAAGCTGCAATAGTCCAACTCAGCATTAAAGAGGCTGATGAGCTAGTACGGGAAGGCCTTCTAAAAGTTGGATGGGTACGTTGCCGTGTTAGAAGAAGGGTTGCGGTGCCGAGGTGTTTCAGATGCCTTGCTTACGGGCATGCCTCTGGGACATGTAAGGGACCAGATCGCAGTAAGCTTTGTTTTAAATGTGGGGGGCTAGGACACCTGGCAGCAACCTGCATTGAGGAGGGTAGCTGCATGCTGTGCCTTGACAGGAAGTATGCCGTAGAGGCATGTCGGCACCTCCCAGGGTCGGGAGGGTGCCTGGTGTTCAGGGAGGCCCTGAAACAGGCCAGGAAAAAGCTGGGCAAGTAATGAAGATCCTACAAGGGAACCTTCATAGGAGTAGGCTGGCTGATTCCTTATTGGATCAGCTGGTTGTCGAAAAGGACACGGATCTAGTGCTTCTTTGTGAGCAATACCGGGACCGTGATCCCCGAAGTTGGTTTGTTGACTTGCTTGGAACTCCCGCGATTTGGATTCCCGATATGGGCAAGGTCCCAGTTGAGGCATGTGAAAGGAAAGCCGGTTATGTTTGGATTAAGAGCAGGGATGTAACATATATCAGCTGCTACTTTACTCCCAACGAAGGTATCCATGATTTTAGGAGAAAACTTTACTCTCTGGAAGATGATATCCGGAGGGTAAGTGGTAGGATTTTGGTTGCGGGAGACCTCAACGCAAAGGCAGTGGAATGGGGTATGCCTACAACGGACACGAGAGGCAGGCTTATCATGGAAATGGCAGCCAGAACTGAGCTTGTTGTCATTAATGAAGGAGATACTTCCACATTTAGGCGCCCTGGGTATACGGAAACTATACCAGATATCTCTTTAGCGACAGAGGGCTTGGCGTCATGTATTACAGGATGGCGAGTGATTGAAGATTTTACTGGAAGTGACCATCAGTATATTATATTTAACATAAGCGAGGGAAGAAATGTTGATCCCATAAGTACCAAAAACATGTCCTATGGATGGAATTTTGATAAGATGAATGAGGAAGTTTTCCAGGAAGTCCTCTAGAATGGGAGGCCCCAGGTTGAGCTGGTCCCACTCGAGGGGAAAGCAGGGGCTGAGGCAGTAGTTGCCACTACTATGGCTCTTATTTCTGAAGCTTGTAGACAGTCTATGCCCGCGAGATCCCCCTGGCGGGGCAAGCGACCAGTCTATTGGTGGACATCCCACATAGCTGACCTGCGTAAACTCTGCATCCAAAAG
The DNA here is from genome assembly GCA_011037195.1 of Triatoma infestans. Taxonomy (NCBI): domain Eukaryota; kingdom Metazoa; phylum Arthropoda; class Insecta; order Hemiptera; family Reduviidae; genus Triatoma; species Triatoma infestans. Next base: position 40,459 of record JAAEAF010001227.1, on the reverse strand, counting down.
AGAAGAAGAGCCCAGCGAGCACGACGGCGACCGGAAGCGGCTAGTCGCTCTCTGGAATATAAACAAGCAAAAAAGGAACTACGCAGGGCAATAGCCAGAAGTAAGAATCGCTGTTGGGATATCTTGAAGGATGAGGTAGACTCGGATCCGTGGGGTAAGGGGTACAAGATTGTTATGCAAAAGATAGCGGGATTCAAGAAACAATCGGTATTGGACATCCGGACTATGGATAACATACTGAGAAACTTGTTCCCTTCCCACCCTCCTAGGACAGTTAGACTTTTTGAAAAGGTGGAGATCCCAGCCCTATTTACGATTGAAGATCTGGAGGAGGCTATGCGAACACTAAAAAATAGGAAGGCCCCCGGTCCGGATGGCATTCCCAATGAAATTCTTAAAGTGGTTGCGCAACAGAACCCCGACTTGTTGTTGGGAATGTTCAATGCTTGCCTAAAAGTTGGATCATTTAGTACCCGGTGGAAAGTGGCGCGGCTTGTTTTAATTAGCAAAGGTAAAGGGGACTTGCTCCCCTCATCCTTTCGACCACTCTGCATGCTGGACACTGCAGGTAAATTGTATGAAAAACTTCTTAGGAGGAGGCTAGTTGATTGCGTGCGTGATGCGGGGGATTTATCACTGAATCAGTATGGCTTTAGAGCTGGCCGATCTACCTTAAATGCAGTGGAGGAAGTGGTGAGAGCAGTTAAAAGAGCCGGGGATCACAATCAACATTCACGAAGGATAGTTCTTCTAGTCACGCTCGATGTGAAGAATGCATTTAACTCGCTTAGCTGGGAAGATGCCCTACGAGCGCTGGAAGAGGATTTTAAGGTCCCGAGGTACTTGTTGAGGATCATTAGTGATTATTTTAGTAATCGAACTATTATGTTCCAAACAGATGAAGGGGTTAGATCCATGAATGTCTCCGCTGGGGTGGCACAAGGATCGATCTTAGGACCGGATATATGGAATATTACGTACGACGGATTGCTCCGATTGACGTTACCAGAGGAGACGATGCTGGTTGGTTATGCGGATGATGTGGCAGCTCTAATATCTGCGCGTGATATTAATAAAGCCCAAATGAAGTTAAACCAGGTCATGCGGAAGGTAAACCAGTGGATGACTACACATGGTTTAACCCTCGCGCTGGCAAAGACGGAGATTGTAATGCTCACCAAAAAACGAATAGATGTGTGCATCCCATGGAAGTTCGGGGAGGAGACAATAGTTTCTACGGAGGCTATTAAATACCTGGGAGTGACGATTGACGTGAAGCTAACCTTTGGTAAGCATATTCAGAGGGCCGCGGAAAAAGCGTCTATAAGCGTGGGTAGGTTAAGTAGGCTGATGAGCAACGTCGGGGGACCTAGGGCCCGTACCCGCAAAGTTATGATGAGTGTTGCACACTCAATATTGCTGTATGGGGCAGAAGTTTGGGCGGACGCCCTTAACAGAGAAACATACAGAAAAAGACTGGCGCGGGTGCAGAGGCTCGGTGCTCTCCGGATAGCCTCTGCATACCGAACTGTTTCGGAGCCAGCTATATTGGTAATTGCAGGAGTCATTCCCATTAAACTTCTCGCCTACGAAAGGAAGAGAATCTTTGGGAGAAGGAGGGAAGTGGACAAAGCAGCAGTCGCTCGAGAGGAGCGGTTACGTACTATGTCGGAATGGCAGACTGCATGGCTGGAGGAAACTAGAGGAAGGTGGACCGCGGAGTTAATCTCGGACGTGAATAGTTGGACCAGGAGGTCTTTCGGTGAGGTAGATTACTATCTCACCCAGTTCCTCACTGGGCACGGCTACTTCCGAGATTATCTGAGGAAAATGGGCAAGAGGCCAGGAGGGAACTGCCCCCATTGTACAGGGGTGAGAGACGATGCCCATCACACCTTTTTTGAGTGTGAAAGGTGGGGTCGTCTCAGAAGGGATTTGGAGGGGAGCGTCGGCCTGTGGGCTCCTGACCGATTCCAAAGTATAGTTCTCACAAGCAGAGCGAATTGGAGAGCGGTAAGTACATTTGCTAGAGAAGTCTTAATATGTAAAAAAAGGGAGTTGGATGAGGAGGATGCGAATCCCTAATTAGGGTCAGGTTGGGGGGCCTAGCCTGATGTAATACTGCACAAGTGAATCCAGGCTAGGTTCGGTGATGAAGGGGGGGTGTTTTAGCCGGTAGGCCATTTAGTTGGGAGTCCGGCACTTTGTGCGTAAAAAGCATTTCACCTCCTCTTTAAAAAAAAAAAAAAAAAAAATTATTATTATTATTATTATTATGATTATGATTATGATTATGATTATTATTATTATTATTATTATTATATTATTATTATTATTATTATTATTATTTATTATTATTATTATTATTATTAGTATTATTCCTTCCTGGTGTAAAAGAGCAGCCTGCTCAGTCAAAGGGTAGGAAGAAGAAAAGAAATAAGAAGAAGACACAGGTGAAGCCCCGCCTAGATGCTCTGCTGATCAAGCCAGCTGAGGGGAAGTCCTATGCTGAAGTTTTAGGAGAAATTCGATGCAAGGTTAAACCAGAAGACACGGAAACAGAGGTCAGGTGTATCCGGCAGACTAGATCTGGTGATATCCTGGTTGAACTAGGGCGTAATACGAAAGACAAAGCTGCTTTTGAGACGGCTATTAATAGCATTCTCCAAGAGAAAGCGAAAGTCCTGCAGCTTGAGCCCAAAGCCTCAGTGGAGATTCGAGATCTCGACAGCCTCTCCACAGAGGAGGAAGTTAAAGAGGCAGTTAAACACCAGTTAGGAGAAAATGCCGGGGACACAAGAGTCCATCTTACCAAAGCAAATAAAAGGGGTTTGAAGGTAGCAGTCGTGCAACTCAATTTGAGGGGGGCAAGCGAGCTCGCGAAAGTTGGATACATCAAGATCGGTTGGGTACGCTGTAGAGTTAGGAGAAGAGCAGTAGTGACGAGGTGCTATAGATGTCTTGGGTTCGGGCACGTCGCAGGAGTTTGTACGGGCATGGACCGTAGCAACCTCTGCTATAAATGCGGCGAAACTGGCCATATAGCGATGAACTGCACAGGGAAAGGAAGTTGCCTGCTCTGTGCGGAGAGGACCATTTCTCCGGAAGCATGCCAGCATCTCCCCGGTTCGGGGTCGTGTGTGGTGTTCCGGGAAGCTTTAGCGCATGCTAAAAAACTAATTGCCTGATGAAGATCCTTCAGGGGAACCTCAACAGGAGCAGAACAGCTGACGCCCTCCTTGGTCAGTTAACCTCTGAGAAAGGGTCGGATCTGGTGTTCCTTAGTGAGCAATACCGGGATCGAGACCTGCAATCCTGGTTCAGTGACCTGCTTGGGACAGCAGCAATTTGGATCCCAGACCTGGGGAAAATTCCAGTTGAGAACCACGGCAGGAGGAATGGCTACGTCTGGATAAGGAGCAAGGGGGACACGTACATCAGTTGTTATTTTACCCCCAACGAGAGCATACATGCTTTTAAAGAGAAGCTGAGCTCCCTAGAGGATGAGATCTCAGGCATGGCTGGTAGGATATTGGTGGTGGGTGACTTCAATGCCAAGGCAGTTGAGTGGGGGATGCCATCATCGGACAGGAGGGGTAGGCTGACTCTGGAGATGGTTGCCAGAACGGGGCTTGCCGTTCTGAATGTTGGTTCGACATCAACTTTCCGACGTCCCGGCTACACCGAAACGATACCGGATATCTCCTTGGCTTCTGAGCGATTGGCATCGCGAATCGAGAACTGGGCAGTAATAGAAGATTATACCGGGAGTGATCACCAGTACATCACATTCGAAATACGTGAGAGGACTTGTGCCAACAGTCTGGAAAATCAGGAGATCTACCCGAAGTGGAATCTGGACAGGATGAATACAGAGCTATTCTCCGAAGTTCTTAGCCGTGGAGAAGCCCAAGTGAAAGGTATAGTGACTGAAGGGAAAGTGGGAGCTGAGGCCGTCGTATCCTCAACCATGGGAATTATTGCTGAGGCTTGCCAACAGTCAATGCCGCGGAAGGGGCCATGGCACGGTAAGAGTCCTGTTTATTGGTGGACGCCGCATATCGCGAACCTACGGAAGGAGTGTGTCAGGCAAAGAAGAAGAGCCCAACGAGCTGGACGCCGACCAGACGCCAACTTACGCTCGATGGAATATAGAGCCGCAAGACGAGAGCTACGACGCGCAATCTTCGAAAGCAAGAAGCGATGTTGGGAGAAATTGAAAGAAGAAGTGGATATGGATCCATGGGGACTTGGTTATAAGATAGTGACACAGAAATTAGGAGCGTTTAAGAAGCAGGCAGTAATGGATGTGTCAACCATAGAAAATATAGTGAGGACGCTTTTTCCTTCGCATCTAGAGCGGAGGGAGAGGGACTATGGTGATGTAGGGGATTTTCCCCTGCTCACAAATGAAGAGTTGGAAAAGGCACTGCGCTCTTTAAAAAACAAGAAGGCTCCGGGCCCTGACGGGATTCCCAACGAAGTACTAAGGATTGTAGCGCAACAGAATCCCGGATTATTGCTGGGAATGTTCAACGCTTGCTTGAAAGCTGGAGTGTTCAGCTCAAGATGGAAAATAGCGCGCCTGGTCCTCATCAGTAAGGGAAAGGGTGATCTGCAACCTTCGTCATTCCGGCCCTTATGTATGTTGGACACTGCAGGAAAATTATACGAGAGGCTTCTACGAGAGAGGTTGACGCTAGCGATCCGAGCGGCAGGAGATTTAGCTCCGAAGCAGTATGGTTTTAGGACTGGGCGATCAACTGTGGATGCGATAAGAGAGGTCACTGAAGCAGTGCGCAGAGCTGAAAGCTACAATCACCATTCTCGCCGGGTGGTACTTTTGGTTACGCTCGATGTGAAGAATGCTTTCAATTCTCTTAGATGGACAGATGTGCTGCAGGCGTTAGAGGACAACTTTCGAGTTCCGAAATATCTCTTGCGGGTGTTAAGTGATTATCTGAGAAATCGGACGATCATTTACCAGACTTCCGGAGGACCAAGAGCTTCGGCAGTGACAGCAGGCGCAGCTCAGGGCTCTATTTTGGGTCCTGACCTTTGGAATGTAGCGTACGATAGCCTACTCAGGCAAGAAATGCCAGAGGAAACGGTCCTAGTCGGATATGCAGACGATGTGGCTGCGCTTATCGCTGCTCGCGACACCAACAAAGCCCAGCTAAAATTGAATCAAGTGATGCGTGTCGTCAATAGATGGATGGCCGAGCATGGGTTGTCGCTGGCATTGTCCAAGACAGAGATCGTGGTTCTAACAAAAAAAAGAATCCCCACGAGCATCTCATGGCGCGTTGGAGAGGAAGCCGTGATCTCTAAGGATGCCGTAAGGTATTTGGGACTAACAATCGACAAGAAGTTGGCTTTCGGCAAGCAAATACAGTATGCAGCGGACAAGGCCGCGAAGCATACTGCTGCACTGAGCCGGTTGATGTTAAACGTTGGCGGCCCACAGGCCAGTACGCGTCGTGTACTAATGAGCGTGACCCATTCGATACTCCTCTATGGAGCCGAAGTGTGGGCAGATGCGCTCAATAAAGAGACCTATAGAAAAAGGCTAGCCAGGGTACAGAGGCTGGGTGCATTAAGGATCGCCTCTGCGTATCGCACTGTTTCCGAACCTGCAGTTATGGTTATCGCCGGAGTGATCCCCATTGCATTCCTTGCAGGGGAATGAAAGAGATTGTGTGACAGGAGGGCGGAAGGAAGAAAAGAAATACTCTCCAGGAAGAAAGAAATCGAACCTTCCGGAACTGGCAGGCCACCTGGGAGAGCGATCAGCGGGGTCGATGGACTGCCAAACTAATCAGGGGAGTTAAAGAATGGGTGAGAAGACCGCATGGAAAGGTAGACTTCTACCTCACCCAACTTCTGAGCGGGCACGGGTATTTCAGGACGTACCTGAAGAGGATGGGGAAGGCTGAGGAGGACGCGTGCCTCTACTGCCCGGAAAGCAGAGATGATGCCTCGCACACCTTTTTTGCGTGTAACCGATGGCAGCGTCTGAGGAGGGACTTGGAGGCGGTGATTGGGCGGCAAACTCCAGACTCTCTGGTAGAGACAATGCTGTTCAGCGAGACTAACTGGAGTCTGATAGCGAGATACGCGAGGGAAATTCTCGTCGCAAAGAAGAAGGATTTAGAGGAACAGGAAAGGAGGAACCCCTAGGGGGTTAGGACAGAGGCCTAGCCTGATGTAGTGCTGGAATCAGCGAATCCAGGCTAGGTCCCAGCAGAGGGGGGGTGTTTTAGCCGGTAGTCTCCGGGAGTCCGGCACGGCGTGCGTAAATGCATTTCACCACCCCAAACACAAAAAAAAAAAAAAAAAAAAATTATTATTATTTATTATTATTAATTATTATTATTATTATTATTAATTTATTATTATTATTATTATTATTATTATTATTATTATTATTATTATTATTATTATATTATTATTAATTAATTATTATTATTATTATATTATTATTATTATTATTATTATTATTATATTATGATTATTATTATTATTATTATATGATTATTATTAGTATATTAATTATTATTATTATTATTATTATTATTATTATTATTATTATTATTTTTTTATTATTATATATATTATTATATTTAATTATTATTATTATTATTATTATTATTATAGTTTATTATTATTATTATTATTATTATTATATTATATTATTATATTATTATTATTATTATTATTATTATTATTCTTATTATTATTATTATTATTATTATTATTCTTATTATTATTTTATATTATTATTATTATATTATTATTATTTCCCCCTGTGGTTCCGGGGTTAGAATAGGACCACAGTGTCTTCCGCTTGTCGTACGAGGCGACTAAAGGGGCAACTGTCCGTTGACCTTACCTTGATTTCCCTCCTGTGCCCGAATCCCCTGTCCCAATCATCATTTCTCCCGCCCTCCTTCTCTTCCACTTCCTTTCTCTTCCCTCCAGTTCCCTCTTTCCCTTCACTGTAAGTGGTTGCGGCAACCTGGCTGGCTGCAGGTCATCGGCAGCGCCCCAGGAAGTAGGCTATGCGTGCCTAGTTACATAGCTGAACCCGCAACTGCGTCAGTTACTGCCGTACTATGGTAGCATGGTACAAACAGGTTCTCCACCCGTACTTGGCAGAGGAGCGCCTATGTCTCTCTCCGCATAGGCGAAACGGGGACCCGGTAAAAGTTGTATGCTGGTGGTTGAGGTGAACGTATTCTGCGGAATGCGGAATCCAACACGCCACTTTGCTGCAGCTGGACCCGGGTGGACTGAGGTTTAAGGAGTAACACACCTTAAACTAGGGGAAACACCTAGGTTGGTACAGCCAACCAGGAGGCCGTGTAGGGAGGATCTCTTTTGAAGGCCTACGGAAACTTCGGCGACTGTTAGGCTGGTCGGCTGGCAGTTCAAAGAGGGGAAAGGACGGTTGGATGGGAGAGTCTTCCCTATGGAGCGCAGAGATAGCGGGAGGCATGATGCTGGCTGTTGCCTCGGCTGTGGTCCGAGAACGCGACTCTGTGCCCGAATCGGGGGCAAATACCCTATCAAATACCCTATGGATTTCAATAAACGACCTATGGGGGAAGGGGGGGATTTAAACCAAGATGGACATGGAAAGATGATGCCGGAACCTGGAGGCGCAAAGAGCTCCACCCAGAATAGGACCAGCACATCAACGGGAAGTCCATTCCAAAAAAGCACGTTGCTTAGGAGAACGCCGCCAACTGCAGGGCCAACAATATCTGGCCGAGAAAAAGCAGGAGAGAGCATGAAAGTCAAAAGCAGCAATGAGAAGAATGAGCGCAAGCTGATAGAATTAAAAGAAAATAGAGCGGCTAGGTCCACCCCAGATGAAGGGGAGGAGCCTGATGAAGATGTCCGTAATAGGGGTTCACCAAGGAGCGAATACTTTGCTAAGCTAAGGAAAAGCGAAGAAGAAATGATGAAGAAATGTAGTGACATCATCAAGAAGATGAAGGCAGCTACCTTAAAACAGAAGAATATTTCCATGGAAATTAAGAATGGCCTGCTGGAGTTGGAAGAGACGCTGGATGTTATGTCTGACATCAGAGCGAATTGGAGAAGAGTGGAAGAGGTGAATGATAGGGAAAAGCTGAAATGTGTAGAATGTGACTGCAAAAGACTAAAAGACAGTCACCAGGGAAAACCAAACACCGAGATGCCTCCAAAAGAGCCTGCAAAAGAAGACACAGGATGGATTAAGATTGGAGGTAGAGGGAGAGTTGTGAGTGGTAGGGAGACGACTGAGGAAGAAGAAAGAACACCATTGGCAATGCTGGGTGGAAATGCGGAATCTTTACCTGTCTCCTCCATGGATAAAGCAAAACCCCTACTAGGGCGCTCCACGGATAAGCGGAAGCAAAAAGAAAAGGCGCACCGTAAAGAAAAGAAGAAGAAAGAGGAGTCTCTAACCACTGATATGGCTGATACTCCCACTGGAAACTTTCCGAGTGAGCTAAACTACAGTGAGAAACTGCAGGGTAAAGAAGATCCTGCAGGAACTAGAGGTGTAAAAGAGAATGTAAAGAAGGGACGACGAATCCGGAAAAAGCGCGCTCGAACAGGGGCGGTACTGATCCCGGTCGCAGATGGAGAAAAATATGAAGATATTCTAAAAGAAATCCGCGGCAAGGTTAAAGAAACCACTGTTGACGTGCGCAGTGTACGGAAAACCAAAAACGGAGAGGTCCTTATTGAGCTGGACGAGGATGGGGCTAGCGATCAAGCCAAGGCCTTTGCACAATCCCTTCAGACGGCAGTAGGAGAAAATAAGACAGTGAAAATGCTGGTGCCGCAATCCTCAGTGGAAATCCTGGACTTGGACTCATTTACCACAAGCGAGGAAGTTGTGGAAGCTGTAAAAGCATTAATCCCCACCTATAAAGGAGGAGTAGAGGCATTTTTAACGCCTGCCAATTACAGGCAAGTAAGGATGGCAATTGTTAAATTAGAAGTAGCTGCAGCAGTGAACCTGCTTGCCGTACCGCGCGCTCGTATCAAAATAGGATGGGTAAACTGCCGCATGCGTCTACGTACGCCGGTCGTGCGATGCTTTAGGTGTCTAGGCTATGGTCACCGATCAGGAGAATGTAAAGGCCCCGATCGAAGTAAAGCATGTTATATATGTGGAAAGGAGGGCCATTTGGCTGCTACTTGCCCAAAAGAAGAGGCGGTCTGCATACTCTGTAAAGATAAAGGCCAAACTGGCGAATCTGTCAAACATGTACTAGGAACACGGAGCTGCAGCGCCTTCAGGGAGGCACTAGAAAATGCAAAATCGCGCAGGAAATGATCCGCATTATGCAAGCAAATCTGAACAGAAGTAGACTGGCTAGTGACCTACTAAGCCAACTCCGGCTGGAAGAAAACACAGATATAGTATTGATCAGCGAACAGTACCAGAATGCAGCGGACCGACCTGGTACCCTGATACCTCCGGCACCGCAGCTATATGGCTGGCAAACCCACGAAAATTCCAGGTGACACAACATGGAAGTGGGAACGGCTTCGTTTGGATTAGTAGTAACAATCTTACTTATGTTAGTTGTTACTTCACACCAAACGAACCGATAGCAGATTTTCAAATCAAGCTGGAATGCCTGGAAGATTCTGTGCGGTCTATGGATGGAGATGTTATTGTTGCCGGTGACTTCAATGCACGTGCCATTGAGTGGGGAATGACTGAGCCAAACTCTCGGGGTCGTCGCATCATGGAAATGACTGCTAGGGCCGGACTTGAAGTGCTTAATGCGGGGAACACCACAACGTTCCGAAGACCGGGATATGGGGAGACAATACCAGATGTTAGCTTTGCTACGGAAGGACTTGTCCCCCGCATTCGCGACTGGAGGGTGACTGAGTCGTACACTGGCAGCGATCACCAATACATTATCTTTAATGTAACAGAAGTGCCATATGCATCTCGCTGCTCAAGGGTTTGCCCACCACGATGGAACGTATCGAAACTCGACAAAACCCAGCTCATATCAGTAGTTACAGCAGGGCAGGACATAGTTCTATCTGAATGTGAGTGTGGTTATGAACAAGAAAAGGCTGAAATGATCGTTGAGAAGGCTATGCAACTCTTGCATGATGCCTGTGAGGTATCAATGCCAATGAAGCGCCCCCGCCATAATAAAAAGAGGCAATACTGGTGGACCGAAGAGATCGCCCAGTTACGCCGTGAAGCTCTTAGGCTCCGACGATTGTCTATGCGAGCGCGTGCAAACAATCGAGCTGACGCTGAGATCAGAGCGGAAGAACGGCGGATGGCAAAGAAGAGGCTTCGACAAGCAATTAAAAACAGCCAGGCGGCATGCTGGCACAAACTGTGTGACGAAGTAGAGCAAGACCCCTGGGGACGAGGCTACAAAGTCGTAATGAAAAAATTTGGCCTGCTTCCCCCAGTAAACGGATTAAGCGCTGAAGAAATGAGCCGGATTATAGATGGGCTGTTTCCTGTACATGAGGAACGAGAGGCAGATGCCCAGCGGGAGTCGGGAGAGATCCCGTTGTTCACGCGGGACGAGTTGAGAATGGCTGCCCGCAGCCTGCGGAACCGTAGAGCCACAGGTCCAGATGGTATACCTGCTGAAGTATTAAAGGCAGTGGCTGATGAATGCCCAGATTTTCTCCTCGCTGTGTACAATAATTGCTTGACGGCAGGAGTCTTTAGTACACGTTGGAAGTTGGCAAGGCTTGTACTAATTGATAAATGTAAGGGGGATAGGACGTCCCCTTCGTCTTTCAGGCCATTGTGCATGCTGGACACGGCAGGTAAACTGCTCGAGAAGCTCATCCAGCCGCGGCTGCATAGGGCCATCCAGATTGCCGGAGACCTCTCGCCTAGGCAATATGGCTTTCGGCGAGGACATAGCACTGTGGATGCTATTACGGAGGTAGTGGGGGCACTGGAAAGAGCAGAGGCTGGTAACCACCATTCGTGGGATATCGTACTCATGGTCGCCCTCGATATCCGAAATGCTTTTAATTCTGCGAGGTGGACAGACTTCCTAACGGCGCTTCAGGATACTTTTAATGTCCCTGAATACCTGATGAGGATAATGAGAAGCTATCTCAGCGACCGCAGACTTCTTTACAGCGATTCGCAGGGGCAGCAGATTAGGAGACTCACAGCAGGAGCAGCGCAAGGTTCAGTACTTGGACCGGACCTGTGGAACATATCCTATGATCGCCTCCTGAAAGTGGAAATGCCAGAAGGAGCGTACCTTGTGTGCTATGCTGACGATGTCGCGGCTGTAATCACAGCTAGAACTTACGAGGCAGTCCAGATGAACCTTAACATGGTCATGCGACGGGTACTGAGAGAAATGGGAAGCATGGGACTTACTCTTGCGACCCAAAAAACAGAAATAGTAGCACTCAGCCACAAGCGGATACCAAAAGAGGTCCCAATTATGGTGGGTGAGGTGGAGATCCGTACAAAGCCGGCAGTCCGATATCTGGGGGTCATGTTAGACACTAAGTTAAGTTTCTGGCCCCACATAGCTCATATAGCAGACAAGGCGGCGGCCATGACAAGCAGATTGGCGAGGCTCATGGCGAACACGTATGGCCCAAAACCGAACAAGCGAAAGCTACTGATGGCAGCGGTGAATTCGGTACTGCTGTATGGAGCGGAAGTATGGGCTGAAGCACTTCGCTTCGCGAAGTATAGAAACCGAATTGCAGGAGTGCAGCGTAGAGGCGCTTTGCGAGTGGCGTGCGCCTACCGCACGGTGTCTGAACCAGCGGTTATGGTAGTCGCGGGCACCATTCCAATCGACCTACTGGCAGCCGAGCGTAGGCGCCTGTACTTACGGAAAGCGGAGGACTTGCCAAAGGCCAGGAAAAGGCGCGAAGAACGTGCCCGGACGATAGATGCTTGGCAGGAGCGCTGGGATGCAGATGAGCGGGGACGCTGGACAGCGAGGCTGATCCCAAATATCGAACCGTGGGTCGAGAGGCAACATGGGGAGGTAAACTATTACCTCACCCAGTTCCTGACGGGGCATGGGTACTTCCGAAAATATCTCCATAGGATCGGAAAGACAGAAGACCCTCAATGTACCCACTGCGAGGAATGTGTGGAGGAGGATGCCTACCATGTCTTTTTTGCCTGTAGCCGGTGGGGGGCGGAAAGAAGACGAGCGGCCGAAGTAATAGGCGATTTTAGCCCGGAGGACGTCACTCAAAGAATGCTCCGCGAGGAGAGTGGATGGGCAGCAGTGGCTGTGTTTGTTGAGGACGTCCTGAGGAAGAAAAAGTACGTGGAGAGCACACACCCTCACCAGCAAGTGTCCCGTGCCACTTGAGAGGGAGAAATAAAAGTTCTGGCCTAGAGATGTGGAAGCCCTAAAGGGCTAATAGCGAAGGCCTTCCACGAAGTAATGTGGTAAACGGTTCCGTGGAAGGTTAAGCTAGGAGACGGGGAGGTTTCAGTGGATGTGCGTCCCCAGGATGGGCCAACCTGGTATCCACTGGATTTTACTCGCCGGAAAAAAAAAAAAAAAAAAAAAAAATAAAATAATAATAATAATATAATAATAATTTTTTTTTTTTTTTTTTTCCGGGGAGTAAAATCCAGTGGATACCAGGTTGGCCAATCCTGGGGACGCACATCCTTGAAACCTCCCCGCCTCCTAGCTTAACCTTCCACGGAACCGTTTACCACATTACTTCGTGGAAGGCCATCGCTATTAGCCCTTTCGGGCTTCCACATCTTTAGGCCAGACTTTTCTTTCTCCCTCTCAAGTGGTACGGGACACTTGCTGGTGAGGGTGTGTGCTCTCCACGTACTTTTTCTTCCTCAGGACGTCCTCAACAAACACAGCCACTGCTGCCCATCCACTCTCCTCGCGGAGCATTCTTTGAGTGACGTCCTCCGGGCTAAAATCGCCTATTACATCGGCCGCTCGTCTTCTTTCCGCCCTCCACCGACTACAGGCAAAAAAGACATGGTAGGCATCCTCCTCCACACATTCCTCGCAGTGGGTACATTGAGGGTCTTCTATCTTTCCGATCCTATGGAGGTATTTTCGGAAGTACCCATGCCCCGTCAGGAACTGGGTGAGGTAATAGTTTACCTCCCCATGTTGCCTCTCGACCCACGGTTCAATATTTGGGATCAGCCTCGCTGTCCAGCGTCCCCGCTCATCTGCATCCCAGCGCTCCTGCCAAGCACCTATCGTCCGGGCACGTTCTTCGCGCCTTTTCCTGGCCTTTGGCAAGTCCTCCGCTTTCCGTAAGTACAGGCGCCTACGCTCGGCTGCCAGTAAATCGATTGGGATAGTGCCCGCGACTACCATGACCGCTGGTTCAGACACCGTGCGGTAGGCGCACGCCACTCGCAAAGCGCCTCTACGCTGCACTCCTGCAATTCGCTTTCTATACTTCGCGAAGCGAAGTGCTTCAGCCCATACTTCCGCTCCATACAGCAGTACCGAATTCACCGCTACCATCAGTAGCTTTCGCTTGTTCGGTTTTGGTCCATACGTGTTCGCCATGAGCCTCGCCAATCTGCTTGTCATGGCCGCCGCCTTGTCTGCTACATGAGCTATGTGGGGCCAGAAACTTAACTTGGTGTCTAACATGACCCCCAGATATCGGACTGCCGGCTTTGTAAAGATCTCCACCTCATTCACCATAATTGGGACCTCTTTTGGTATCCGCTTGTGGCTGAGTGCTACTATTTCTGTTTTTTGGGTCGCAAGAGTAAGTCCCATGCTTTCCATTTCTCTCAGTAGCCGTCGCATGACCATATTAAGGTTCATCTGGACCGCCTCATAAGTCCTAGCTGTGATCACAGCCGCGACATCGTCAGCATAGCACACAAGGTACGCTCCTTCTGGCATTTCCACTTTCAGGAGGCGATCATAGGATACGTTCCACAGGTCCGGTCCAAGTACTGAACCTTGCGCTGCTCCTGCTGTGAGTCTCCTAATCTGCTGCCCCTGCGAATCGCTGTAAAGAAGTCTGCGGTCGCTGAGATAGCTTCTCATTATCCTCATCAGGTATTCAGGGACATTAAAAGTATCCTGAAGCGCCGTTAGGAAGTCTGTCCACCTCGCAGAATTAAAAGCATTTCGGATATCGAGGGCGACCATGAGTACGATATCCCACGAATGGTGGTTACCAGCCTCTGCTCTTTCCAGTGCCCCCACTACCTCCGTAATAGCATCCACAGTGCTATGTCCTCGCCGAAAGCCAAATTGCCTAGGCGAGAGGTCTCCGGCAATCTGTATGGCCCTATGCAGCCGCGGCTGGATAAGCTTTTCGAGCAGTTTACCTGCCGTGTCCAGCATGCACAAAGGCCTGAAAGACGAAGGGGACGTCCTATCCCCCTTACATTTATCAATTAGTACAAGTCTTGCCAGCTTCCAACGTGTACTAAAGACTCCTGCCGTCAAACAATTGTTGTACACAGCGAGGAGAAAATCTGGGCATTCATCAGCCACTGCCTTTAATACTTCAGCAGGTATACCGTCTGGACCTGGGGCTCTACGGTTCCGTAGGCCGCGGGCAGCCATTCTTAACTCGTCCTGCGTGAACAACGGGATCTCTCCCGACTCCCGCTGGACATCTACCTCTCGTTCCTCATGTACAGGAAACAGCCCATCTATAATCCGGCTCATTTCTTCAGCGCTCAATCCGTTTACTGGGGGAAGCAGGCCAAATTTTTTCATTACGACTTTGTAGCCTCGTCCCCAGGGATCTTGCTCTACTTCGTCACACAGTTTGTGCCAGCATGCCGCCTGGCTGTTTTTAATTGCTTGTCGAAGCCTCTTCTTTGCCATCCGCCGTTCTTCTGCTCTGATCTCAGCGTCAGCTCGATTGTTTGCACGCGCTCGCATAGACAATCGTCGGAGCCTAAGAGCTTCACGGCGTAACTGCGCGATCTCTTCAGTCCACCAGTATTGCCTCTTTTTGTTATGGCGGGGGCGCTTCATTGGCATTGATACGTCACAGGCATCATGCAAGAGTTGCATAGCCTTCTCAACGATCACTTCAGCCTTCTCTTGTTCATAACCACACTCACATTCAGATAGAACTATGTCCTGCCCTGCTGCAACTACTGATATGAGCTGGGTTTTGTCGAGTTTTGATACGTTCCATCGCGGTGGGCAAACCCTTGAGCAGCGAGATGCACATGGCACTTCTGTTACATTAAAAATAATGTATTGGTGATCGCTGCCAGTGTATGACTCAATCACCCTCCACTCGCGAATGCGAGGGACAAGTCCTTCCGTAGCAAAGCTAACATCTGGTATTGTCTCCCCATATCCCGGTCTTCGAAACGTTGTGGTGTTCCCCGTATTAAGTACTTCAAGCCCCGCCCTAGCAGTCATTTCCATGATGCGACGACCCCGAGAGTTTGGCTCAGTCATTCCCCACTCAATGGCACGTGCATTGAAGTCACCTGCAACAATTACACCTCCATCCATAGACCGCACAGAATCTTCCAGGCATTCCAGCTTGATTTGAAAATCAGCTATCGGTTCGTTTGGTGTGAAGTAACAACTAACATAAGTAAGATTGTTACTACTAATCCAAACGAAGCCGTTCCCACTTCCATGTTGTGTCACCTGGAATTTTCGTGGGTTGGCCAGCCATATAGCTGCGGTGCCGGAGGTATCAGGGTACCAGGTCGGTCCCGCTGCATTCTGGTACTGTTCGCTGATCAATACTATATCTGCGTTTTCTTCCAGCCGGAGTTGGCTTAGTAGGTCACTAGCCAGTCTACTTCTGTTCAGATTTGCTTGCATAATGCGGATCATTTCCTGCGCGATTTTGCATTTTCTAGTGCCTCCCTGAAGGCGCTGCAGCTCCGTGTTCCTAGTACATGTTTGACAGATTCGCCAGTTTGGCCTTTATCTTTACAGAGTATGCAGACCGCCTCTTCTTTTGGGCAAGTAGCAGCCAAATGGCCCTCCTTTCCACATATATAACATGCTTTACTTCGATCGGGGCCTTTACATTCTCCTGATCGGTGACCATAGCCTAGACACCTAAAGCATCGCACGACCGGCGTACGTAGACGCATGCGGCAGTTTACCCATCCTATTTTGATACGAGCGCGCGGTACGGCAAGCAGATTCACTGCTGCAGCTACTTCTAATTTAACAATTGCCATCCTTACTTGCCTGTAATTGGCAGGCGTTAAAAATGCCTCTACTCCTCCTTTATAGGTGGGGATTAATGCTTTTACAGCTTCCACAACTTCCTCGCTTGTGGTAAATGAGTCCAAGTCCAGGATTTCCACTGAGGATTGCGGCACCAGCATTTTCACTGTCTTATTTTCTCCTACTGCCGTCTGAATGGATTGTGCAAAGGCCTTGGCTTGATCGCTAGCCCCATCCTCATCCAGCTCAATAAGGACCTCTCCGTTTTTGGTTTTCCGTACACTGCGCACGTCAACAGTGGTTTCTTTAACCTTGCCGCGGATTTCTTTTAGAATATCTTCATATTTTTCTCCATCCGCGACCGGGATCAGTACCGCCCCTGTTCGAGCGCGCTTTTTCCGGATTCGTCGTCCCTTCTTTACATTCTCTTTTACACCTCTAGTTCCTGCAGGATCTTCTTTACCCTGCAGTTTCTCACTGTAGTTTAGCTCACTCGGAAAGATTCCAGTGGGAGTATCAGCCACATCAGTGGTAAGAGACTCCTCTTTCTTCTTCTTTTCTTTACGGTGCGCCTTTTCTTTTTGCTTCCGCTTATCCGTGGAGCGCCCTAGTAAGGGTTTTGCTTTATCCATGGAGGAGACAGGTAAAGATTCCGCATTTCCACCCAGCATTGCCAATGGTGTTCTTTCTTCTTCCTCAGTCGTCTCCCTATCACTCACAACTCTCCCTCTACTTCCAATCTTAATCCATCCTGTGTCTTCTTTTGCAGGCTCTTTTGGAGGCATCTCGGTGTTTGGTTTTCCCTGGTGACAATCTTTTAGTCTTTTGCAGTCACATTCTACACATTTCAGCTTTTCCCTATCATTCACCTCTTCCACTCTTCTCCAATTCGCTCTGATGTCAGACATAACATCCAGCGTCTCTTCCAACTCCAGCAGGCCATTCTTAATTTCCATGGAAATATTCTTCTGTTTTAAGGTAGCTGCCTTCATCTTCTTGATGATGTCACTACATTTCTTCATCATTTCTTCTTCGCTTTTCCTTAGCTTAGCAAAGTATTCGCTCCTTGGTGAACCCCTATTACGGGCATCTTCATCGGGCTCCTCCCCTTCATCTGGGGTGGACCTAGCCGCTCTATTTTCTTTTAATTCTATCAGCTTGCGCTCATTCTTCTCATTGCTGCTTTTGACTTTCGTGCTCTCTCCTGCTTTTTCTCGGCCAGATATTGTTGGCCCTGCAGTTGGCGGCGTTCTCCTAAGCAACGTGCTTTTTTGGAATGGACTTCCCGTTGACGTGCTGGTCCTATTCTGGGTGGAGCTCTTTGCGCCTCCAGGTTCCGGCATCATCTTTCCATGTCCATCTTGGTTTAAATCCCCCCTTCCCCCATAGGTCGTTTATTGAAATCCATAGGGTATTTGATAGGGTATTTGCCCCCGATTCGGGCACAGAGTCGCGTTCTCGGACCACAGCCGAGGCAACAGCCAGCATCATGCCTCCCGCTATCTCTGCGCTCCATAGGGAAGACTCTCCCATCCAACCGTCCTTTCCCCTCTTTGAACTGCCAGCCGACCAGCCTAACAGTCGCCGAAGGTTCCGTAGGCCTTCAAAAGAGATCCTCCCTACACAACCTCCTGGTTGGCTGTACCAACCTAGGTGTTTCCCCTAGTTTAAGGTGTGTTACTCCTTAAACCTCAGTCCACCCGGGTCCAGCTGCAGCAAAGTGGCGTGTTGGATTCCGCATTCCGCAGAATACGTTCACCTCAACCACCAGCATACAACTTTTACCGGGTCCCCGTTTCGCCTATGCGGAGAGAGACATAGGCGCTCCTCTGCCAAGTACGGGTGGAGAACCAGTTTGTACCATGCTACCATAGTACGGCAGTAACTGACGCAGTTGCGGGTTCAGCTATGTAACTAGGCACGCATAGCCTACTTCCTGGGGCGCTGCCGATGACCTGCAGCCAGCCAGGTTGCCGCAACCACTTACAGTAAAGGGAAAGAGGGAACTGGAGGGAAGAGAAAGGAAGTGGAAGAGAAGGAGGGCGGGAGAAATGATGATTAGGACAGGGGATTCGGGCACAGGAGGGAAATCAAGGTAAGGTCAACGGACAGTTGCCCCTTTAGTCGCCTCGTACGACAAGCGGAAGACACTGTGGTCCTATTCTAACCCCGGAACCACAGGGGGAGCCCCGGAAACCACAGGGGGAAATTTATATTATATTATTATTATTATATATTATTATATATTATTATTAGTATTATGATTATTATTATTATTATTAGTATTATTATTATTTATTATATTATTATTATATTATTATATTATTATTATTATTATTATTATTATTATTATTATTATTATTATTATTATTATTATTATTATTATATTATTATTATTATTGTTTTTTTTTTTTTTTTTTTTTTTTTTTGCTTTAGCGCATCAGCTGCTAAGGCTATTAGCGCTTTACTTGGGGACTTTTGGGTCTGCTCATATTTCACTACATTTATACACACACACATACATTCATATGCATCCATACTGACCATTCATACTCGTGCAGGGGGTCAATCTTTAAATATAATGATATATCTTTATTTCTTTTAAATATTCGAGGACACTTCTCATTTTCTTTTCAGAATCACCTTTCAGAATTTCTTCAAGTGGACCTTCAATGCTATACCTTTTTCTTATATTCAATAACACATTACATTCTGTTAATAAATGCCGAACTGTTAGTGCATATGATTTGCATTGAGGACATACAGGTTTGTATTTGCCTAACAGCAGATATGAATGCGTTATTCTAGTATGTCCTAATGCAAGTCTCGTTAAGACTACGGATTCTTTCCTGGTGAAAGCAGCAGTGTCTATCGTATTTATATTTGGCCTTACATGTCTTAGTTGTGTATCCGTTTGGTTCCATTCATTCTCCCATTTCTTAAATATTTTTGTTTTTATTGCATTTATTTGGTCCTCTATTCTAATTTCCCGGTCATGGTTCTGCCTATTTTGAGCCGCTTGCTTGGCCATTTTATCGGCGAATTCGTTACCACGAATGCCTACATGACTCGGTATCCACATAATTACTATTTCACATTGGCCTTGTACAGTGTTGTAGGTTTCCATTACACGTTTGACTAATGGGTCTTCGCTGAATACACTTGCAAGGCTTGATATGGAACTTAGAGAATCAGTGCAGATAAGAGCCTTCTTTATTTTATTATCTCTGCATATCTGAATTGCATCATGGATCGCTAACAGTTCTGCTGTAAAGATACTAGCAAAATTTGGTAGGTTTTGCGATATTATTACTTTGTCTTCTGTTACACATGCGTAACCTACCCCATTTTCTATCTTAGATCCGTCCGTATATAAAACAATTCTATCATTATATTTTTCCATTTCTTCAAAAAATCTCTGTCTAACTTCTAAATCACTGACATTTCCAGATTTTCCAAGGACAGTCATAGATGTATTAAATCCCATTTTTTTCAAGCACCATGGCATA
This sequence comes from Triatoma infestans, assembly GCA_011037195.1. Classification (NCBI taxonomy): domain Eukaryota; kingdom Metazoa; phylum Arthropoda; class Insecta; order Hemiptera; family Reduviidae; genus Triatoma; species Triatoma infestans. The sequence continues at coordinate 20,784 of JAAEAF010001227.1, read as the reverse complement.
GTAGTACCAACAGTATATTCTATAACTTTTCTTTTTACAATTTCATTTTCTCCTCGTAATAATTCTCTAGCTCTTATTCTTATAGGCCTGGTCCGTGTTTGCTGCCAGTTGTATTGATCTATCTGCTCATCTTCCGTGAATATATCTTGCAGAATATGCTTCTCTTTGTTTTTGGTCTTTAGAAAGTACTTCACTGTGAGGAAGTTTCTTCTATATTCCAGTGGAAGCATGCCTGTCTCTCTGTATAGTGCACTAATCGGAGAAGTTTTATACGCACCGGTTATAATTCTTAGTCCTTGGTTAACTAGTTTATTAAGTTGTTGAAGTTTACTTTTTCTGGCTGAACCGTATATCTGACACCCATAATCTATTTTGGATTGAATCATTATTTGGAATATTGTGGTAATAGTTTTGCTATCGGATCCCCATTTAAAATTACCTATAACACGCATCATGTTCAGAACAGGAATGGTATTTTCTATAATGTGTTCTATATGCGCCTTCCAAGTCAATCTTGTATCAATGATCAATCCTAGAAATTTATGTTCTTTCTTGTATTCAATGTTCGAATCATAAATTTTTAATGGGGGGTTATCATGTGCTCTTCTCAGTCTGCAGAAGTGCATGGCAACTGTTTTTCTGCTAGAAAAGCGGCAGCCCATCATTTCCGCACGCCTGCTTAGTAGGTCTATTGCATTTTGGGCTGGCGTCCTTATGTCATCTTCAGGCTTTCCACTTACTAAGATCGCCAAATCATCAACAAATAATAAACTTTTAATATTTGTACCGAGATTGTCAGCTATACCATTAATTGCTATGAGAAATAGCCAGCAACTCAAAACAGACCCCTGAGGCACTCCCGTCATCTGTGGCCTAGATGACGACAACGTATTGCCAACACGAACTTTAAATGATCGTCCACTCAAGAAACTTTTAATTACCATAGGTAAATTTCCTCTCAGTCCCCATAGATTTAGTTTTTTCAGGATTAAATACCTCCAAATTGTGTCATATGCTTTTTCTAAGTCAAAGAAAACGCCCAGTGTATGCTTTGTGGCAGTGAAGGCATCTTGGACACTATTTTCCAGCATCGCCAGCTGATCTATCGTGCTACATCTCTTTCTAAATCCCATTTGATAAGGGCTTATTAAATTATATTTTTCTAATATCCACTGCAATCGAAGATTGATCATTGATTCATATACTTTGCCCATGCAAGAGGTCAAGGATATAGGTCGGTAGTTGCTCACCTGCGTTGCACCAACTTTGCACTTGGGTATGGGAATGATAGTGGCTTCCTTCCACTTTCTGGGAAACATGTGACTCTTCCAAAGAGAGTTATATAAATTAAGTAATTGTTTCTTACCATTCTCAGGAAGATTCCTCAACATGTCATATAAGATCTGATCATCACCAGGGGCTGTAAGTTTAGTTTTTTTGAGAACAAAATCCAGTTCTTCAACCCTGAAGCTTTTATTGTAGTCCAATTTATCAGTTGTTGAAAAGTCTATAGATTGTCTTTCTTGTGACTCCTTGTAAGCTTTGAATATTTCAGTATATTTGCTACCGTTAGTGACATTCTCAAAAAAATCCGCAAAGTATTCTGCAACATCTTCAGGGGAGTTTATTATTCCATCATTGTTAATTAGGATAGGGACTTCGTGCTGCGGAGCCATTCCGCTGAGCGATTTTATTTTCCTCCATAGATCTTTTGGATCGGTTTGACTATTTATAGTGGATATATATTCTTTCCACGAATCCATCTGCGCTGCTCGTTTTAATCTTCTTTCTTTTGCTCTCCAGTATTTGAATTCCACTATATTATTCAAGACTGGATTCCTTTTGAGTTTATTCAGAGATTTTTTCTTGTTTCTATTTACTTGTTTAATCTGTGGAGTCCACCAAGGGACTATTATTATTATTATTATTATTATTATTATAATTATTATTATTATTATTCCTCAAATGCAACATCAAAATTATAATACTTTTTCACTTTCTCTTATTCCTATTAAGAGGAGTCAATTTTCAAATTGGAAATATATGTTTTGGGCTCCCCTGAAGACGAAAGAAATTCTTTTTAGCGAATTATATATATATTGTGTGTGTTTGTGTGAATGAACAAAATATCTAAAAAAAAAAACGAAAAATCGCAGATAGCTCAAACCTGGTATTCTGTTTCCGCATCTCACACAAAGATTTCGAGCAAAATCCATCAACCGGAAGTGCAACTTTAGTAAAAGTTGTTTTTTTCTTGCGTTTTTCCAGATTTGCTCGAAAACGGCTCCAATGATTTCTCTTTAAACTTCGTATAGTATGTGTGCACACCAGTTGACAAGTGGGGGTGTTGCATGAGTAAAATGGAACATGTCTAAATTCAACTTAATTTAATTCACAATACATTCATATGGATATTACCTTCTCTTACTCCAAGTAAGAGGAAGTATTGTAATCGTGTCAAATTTTCGATATCGAGTTTTCACCGGAAATATCCGTTTTGAGGTCCCCTGAGTCCAAAAAACTGGTTTGTAGCAAATGTTGTGAGTGTATGTATGTATGTGAACAGCATAGCTCAAAAACGAAAAACCGCAGAAAGTTGAAACTTGATATTTCATTTAGGAATCACCATGGGATCTGACTTTACTTTATTTGTCAAAATTACTCAACCGGAAGTGCCACTTTACTAGTTGTTTTTTTACTTTTTAGCGTTTCTCTCAAAAATAGCTCCGACGATTTTCTTCAAAATTTATATATCAATTACACATACGAAGTGCTACAACTTTTATTTGAAACATTTCTCTGGAAAAATTCATTTAAGGGCAGTTACAAGGGAGGGGTGGGGTTAGGTTTCTATTTAAAGTGCTATTTCATTTTATTAGACAGTTCTGTCATCTAAATAATATTAATTAGATTGGATATGTTGTTGAAATTCCGAGTTTGAAAAAATCGGATAACCGGAAGTGCGTTTACTTTACCACTTTCTAAATGATTTTCTTCACTTTTTTGCAGTTGACCCCAAAATGGGTCCGACGATTTTATTCAAACTCGGTATTTTATATCAACTACACATGCAAAGATCTACAACTTTTATTTAAAACATTTCTCTGGAAAAATTTATTTAAGGGCATTTTGGGGGAGGGTTGGGGCTAGGTTTTCTTCTAAAGTGCTATCATAGTTGATTATGCAATTCTATACCATCCAAACAAAATTAATTAGATACAAATAGATGGTCAGAATTACGAGTTTCAAGAAAATAAGTAACCTGGAAGTGCGCTTTTACTGAACTTTATTTACAGTTTTCGACGAACTGCGGCGAATTTCATCAAATTTAGTACACAAACTATAAAATTTGTACAATTACAATTTTGAAAACTGGAGTAAGAGTCTGGTGTGTTTCACACCAGATTTTTTTTTTTTAATACTATTAAGGTTTAATAATATTAATAAAGCAGTACCAATATATAATATAATAAGTATAATAAAATAAAATAAATTTATAATAAAATTTGATTATACTATAATTTTAATTGCTAATCAGCGAAAACTAACCTTATCTAATATTGTGACGCAAGTAAATTAAAAAGATTAAATATCCATTTAAAAAGACGTATCAAAATATAATATAAACATCATTTAGATATTACTTTTTCTAGTATGCTTTTTCTAACGTCTCCGTCTCGCAGGACCCCCCCCCCCGAAATAATAAATTTTTCTGGACAATAATTCAAATGAAAGAAAAAAGTCAGTTTGGTTTTCTTTAAATATATAATTTCAACAATGCATATCTTTATAGTATACTCGTATATGCGGTACGGCCAGACATCGATTGCAACAACAGTTTAGAGGAAAAATAACATTACTGCTACTAGAACACTACTCCAAATAACATTACTGCTACTAGAACATAACTCCAAAATAACATCACTGTCATAATGTAGCCTATAAGCTTACACAAACTGCACTGGACTTTAATGATTTTTATAGAATAAAATGGTGGTAGTAGAGATATGACCGATGCGATGTATATGGTTGAATCTGATAGATTGATATATGTCTAGGTCTCTCACTCCCTTATATACAGGTTCTCCCCACATTAGCCTGCTTAAGTCAGAACTAGAACACATCTAGACTAGACTAGAACAGTACTAGAACACATCTCCAAATAACATTACTGCTACTAGAACACAACTCCAAATAACATTACTGCTACTAGAACACAACTCCAGATAACATTACTGCTACTACAACACACGACTCCAAATAACATTACTGCTACTAGAACACAACTCCAAATAACATTACTGCTACTAGAACACAACTCCAGATAAATTAATTATTTCGGAAAAATATTTTAAAACATAAATTTGTGCAATAACTAAAGGAACAAAGAGTAAGAAAAATCGCTCGTTTGGTTGATGGATTTTGAAAAGGAACCTTCATGACGGATGATGCTATGATGTTACCTACCTAAATGGAATGTCAAGTTTGAGATTCCTACGACTTTCATTTATGAAATATATTGTTTACACATGTAAACCCTTTGGTAAACATATTTTTTTCCAATCTGGAATCTAAAAAAAAAAACTTATATTTTTGGTGAAAGCTAATGATTCAATCGCGCATTTTACGAATCACGCATTCAATACGCGCAAATTTGTTTTCAATCGTTATCTTATAAGAAGAAAATAATTAGTTGAAAAAAAAGAAAGTTTAGGACAACTCTGGAAATGTGCATCTACCTAAGTATGAATGGACTGAGTATGAATGCACTTTTGTTGCCAAACTTATTTTTAGTTCTGAAAACTGTTTTGATGATCACTTCCCAAAAAATGGTTTGTATGTTTGCTTTCCAGTGTCAGTGAATGTGGCAAAGTTGTTCGTTTCTCTTTATGGTTATTTTTATAATTACTATGGAGTGTATTGTTTTTAGTACTTTCTAAACGATATTCGTATTGTAGCTAGTGCAGGCTGTGCTTAAATTGTTTGAAATTCTTTTTCGTGGAATCTAGTTGAGGGGGGTCTGTTGGTCAGATTTCTTAATGCGGCTAATTTTTTAAATTTTCTAAGCCACGTAATGAATGATCGACGCCCTCAATAAAAAAAATGAATGTTACGAATTGTTTGAACAGTAATATATAACCGTTGAAAATTTATTTTAATGCGAAATCAAAGTGTTTATATATGAAACTTATAAATTGCAGTTAGTTCATCATCCCTCACAAAACAATTACACCATACATCAATAGACCAAAATTTACCTCCAGCTCTGACGAAGAAGGTTATTGTGAGAAAGAGATGTAATTTACAGTCTGGTTGCTACATGTGCATCCTCTGATTTCCCGTAGTCAAGCAAATCCATCTTGAACCTTAATCGCCGGTTATTTCCCGAATGTAGGAAGTGCTGATAAAAATGGTTTAATTGTTTTTAATCCTATATAGGATTATAAGTATATCGCAGTGCGCATGACCGCTGCTGCACTTTTCTGTGTGGGAGGCATGCAAAATTTCTGAGAAATGGCAAACAAATTTTAGGTGCGATAGAAGGTCACGAAACCGAAAAGTGATTCATAAATATCATCTGCCTTATGTGATCCGGTTCTTGGAAATTTGGCCCATTTTGATTATAGACAAGGTAAAACTAGTGAGAATAATAAAACGAGCAAAATGTTGATTGGCTAGGATCAAAGTAAAAGAAACTTTTATCTTTTGAAATTTATTCTATCGAAGTTTCAGACATCTTTACTGCTATTTTTTTTCATGTAGATTCTTAGGAAGGACACCAAGGAGGGCCGAAACGTCGATGAAATAAAATTAAAAGATAAAAAGTGTTTTTTTCTTTGGCCAACATTTTGTTAGTTTCATTAACTACGGTCTAACTTAACTATTATTTATATTGATATTTAGAATAATTTATCAAAATCGGATATACAGGTGTAAGCCATCGTGATTGGACTTCCGGTGTGCACAATGTTTAGAATTAAATCATTCACACAATTAGAATATATGTAAAATATTGTTTGGATTTTCATTTTGATAAAAAAAAATGCAATAATTATAATTTTTAGAGAAAATTACTTAAAAATGAATTTCCTAAATAAATTATTAAAAACATCACTCAGATGGTGAAATTTGAAGGCACTCAGAATAAAGTGTATTATAAATAAATAACTCGTAGAAGTGTTATAGATGTATTTTCATATATATATATTTTATTTCTATATTTGGAATAACACATTCCTATATACATGTTTTTTTTAATTAATCATAATTTAGTTAATAATAATAAATATATAAATTATATGTATTTTAGTATTAAAATTAATATCTTACATTAATCATATTTATAGTACATATTTATATAAATAAAGGATATTTTGTCATAGCAATCTGTAGAAGTAAACTAACCACATTAGAGTTTATTCCCAAAGATGTAATGTAATGCCATTGGAACAGGGTTCGGGTTAATTTAATGGGGACAAACTTCATTATGTGGTATTTTTTCCTTTAACCTTTTGATTCTGGTAGACCTTCTATCATAGTTGAGTCGGATCTCTGATATTTTAACTGCAATTAATTAAAATGAAAATTTTTAATATTTTAGAAATATATGACTATTGATGAAGTATTTATTAGAATTTTAACCTGAAGTAATATCAGCATGTCCAGTAATGTACAGCATGGACCATGTCTGTCCCCAGACCAAGTAAATGTGTATTTAAAATATCAAATTCTTAAATAGATAATCTTAATTCAGTTACAATAATAAATTTATCATTTATATGTATTTTATTATTAAAATTATTAATATCACAATATAAAATTAATTTTATTTATATGAATAAGACATATTTCTTAATTGCAATCTGTAGAAGTAAACTAATCATCTTAAAGTTTATTTCCAAAAATGTAATGTAGGTGCCTTTGGAAGAAGGTTTGACTTAATTTAGCACAAATGTGGTCAACTTCATTATGTGGTATTTTCTGATTCTGGTAGCCCTTTATCACCAGTTGAGTCGGATCTCTAATCATTTAATTACAATTAATTAAAATTAAAATGTTTAATATTTTATGAATATATGGCAATTGATGAAGTATTTATTTGAATTTTAACCTGATGTAATATCAGCATGTACCAATGGACCATGTCTGAACCCAGTCAAGTGAAGGTAGATTATTATGAGAAGGAGATCCAGGATATACATCTAGATGTCTGCCATTGCATTCTTTCTTTTCCCACAGTCGAACACAATCTCCGTTGGTGTTGATGGAATAGATATGTGTTTTCCAGGAGACCATTAATGTTCTACATTTACCACTATCGACACATGCATTATTTTTTCTTCCACGGTGTTCAGTATCATAATACGTTGTCCAGCAGACACAATATACCGCACCGAGCACAGCAAACAGTACAAGAACACTGTATGATTTCATTATAAACTGATGCGCTATCTTTAACTGACCTTATCTCGGACTGGAATGTGAATCTGTTTTAGCTTATTTTATAAACAAAAAATTATCCCCACCTATGTAAATAAAGGTCAACATCAGTACGGAAAAATAATAATTTGAAAGAAAAGAAAGCTTAGGAAGAACAGCTTGCAAATTTTCTTCAGCACCTTATTGCTGTTACAAATTAGAGAAAAAATTCAAAAACTGGTATATTTGTTGATTTTTTTTTTTTCACCACTTTTATAATTTATTTAAATATTTAGGGCAGAAAATACATTCAACTTGAATATTTTTGGTTTAGTTTTAACTCTCCCATTATGTAATATGACTTCCTCAATTTAAAATTGATATAAAATAACTATTTACTTTGAATTAAACACTTGTTTATGCAATAAGCGGAACACTGTAAGTTTCAGCAAAGTAGCGCAGTGGATTCACATGCGAAGGTCCAGGGTTCGAGCCCAGCAGTGCTAGTCTTAGATTTTTTTTTTCATAGGAGCCTCTACAGCTCACTGTTCGGTGATGGAGCAGTATTGTCTGCAATGAGAGAACACTGTCCGACGGCGGCTGTGCACTTAGAAAGCTCTGGGTGCCACGACCGTAATAGATATTGACACGCCTTAAAAATTAAGAAATAACAAAAAAAAAAAAAAGAAAATTTATGCTTCAATTCACTTGCAAAACAACTACATCTCCATCACTTAATTAGTCACACATTGTTAATGTCAGTAAACAAAAAGTCAATTAGTATAGATACGTTAATTTTTTCTAAATAAATTTACAAAATAAATAAATTATTACAACATTTTTTTTAATAATTATTTATAAATTTAAAATAATAATCTTAGAGATAATTGAATATCATTCGATTTCAAAAAAATTTATCATTAAAAAAAGTAGTCACACGCGGTTTTATTCTAAAAACTGTTATTTGTAATCAGCTATCCCGGGTTAGATTGCAGTTTATTTTATAAATTAATATATTAACAAAATAAAAATAAAAATATCTCTTGCCAGTGATAGGAAATGCCCAGTTGGTTCATGATATAGTGAACTGCGTTTTCCTTGTGACTAAACCAAAGATGCACGTAATATAATATATTTCATTTTATTTTTTTTATGAATCACGGATTTTCATTACCACCATCTATACGAGCTCAATATGACGTCCTTGTTGTGGTTGGATTCGCTGCTGGAGAAGCAGCTCACAGAGCTGTGATAGCCTGCTTCATTTTGTGGTTATCGCCCGCTTTAGGTCGTTCTCCCATTATCTAGAGATAAACAGTATCATAACATTTTGCATAGAGCAAAATCAGTTTACACAGTGTTTTGCTGTGACATAACTGGGTTTATACCTGATTAGGACCATATGTTGTTTCCATTTTTAAAAGCGTCGTCCTTTTTTGTTCTTTAAAAATGAAAAAATGGGAGGAATTATAAAGTTCCAATTATATAATGGAGTAAATTTACACGTTGTACTTAGATAATTATTACACCATCTTAGGAATTACACTATAAGTTATTCTTAGGTATGAAACCAAATTTAATTTTGAATTATTATTGCGTCAATTGTTGATACTTTATGGAATAAATTCAAAGATGGTTCTAGGATGAAGTGTGGGACTGGAGCAGGAGTATACGGAATGAGCCCAGAGGTACTCATTGAGTTTGGGCAGGTATTCCACTATATTCCAGGCTGAAGTGTTTGCCATTAAGGTCTGTGCCGAGGAGAACCTGCGTATAGCCCCAAGAGGAAAGGTCATACGCATTTCCTCGGACAGTCAGGCTGCACTGAAAGCCCTAGAGGCTTACAGAACTACCTCACCCCTGGTGAAGGAATGTCGAGAGGCATTGTCGAGACTCCCCAGGCACAACAAGGTACAGCTGTTGTGGGTGCCTGGACATGCAGGGGTTGAGGGTAATGAGACAGCTGATCAACTGGCCAGGAACGGGGCCAACACTCCGTTCATTGGTCCAGAGCCGGTCCTGGGAATAACTGGCGGAGCAATTCGTGCAGCGATTAGAGAGTGGGGTCGCAGTAAGCATGAAGAGCTCTGGAGGAGGAGCCCGGGTGTTATACACAGTAAAAGGATGATGCCAGGACTGTGTAAACGAAGAACCCAAATGACTCTTAGTCTGAGTAGGAGCCAGATTTCTCTGGTGACGGGACTATTTACGGGTCATGGTAGGTTCAGGAAACATCTGTACAAGGTAGGACTCATTCGAGCGGAACCCTTGTGCAGACTATGTCAGGAAGAGGAGGAAACGGCCTCCCACCTGTTGTTCGATTGCGTTGCAATAATTAAATTGAGGTATGAAACCTTTGGTACTTTGCGACCTGAGGAGATAGTAGCTCAAAATGACCTGGTGGTGAAGGTCCTCAAACTCCTTAGGGAGGGAGGGTTTGTCTACTAGGAACTATCGGGGGTGGCACAATAAGCCTCTGTTGGCTGCAGTGCCGGGATATAGCCCACCCGAGGTTGGATAATAATAATAATAATAATAATAATAATAATAATGGAATAAATAAAATGAAATAAATAGTCATGTTTGTATGTTTGTAAATCATTTAAAACAATTACTATTTTGTTATTGTTGTTTGGTTGTAAGCTTTTGAGGTATTTTGATTGTATTAAACAAGATGGTATTAAATTGGCTTCTCAAACGAATATTGTTTGTTCATTTATTACGTTTTGTTTTCATGTCTTATATTGTACCTTTCGAGTTATACAAGTATGACCAGTTGTCATCCTTTTGTATCCGAGTGTATCAACGTTAATGCGTGGAAAAGTCATCTGATTATGCTCGTTTACGTTTAGTTGGTGCTGGCGTAGTTAGAATTAGTTTTGCGATATTTTGTAAGATCGTATGTTTCCGAAAATTCCCTGAATTTTCTGCCAGTTTGACCAATGTAGATAACGCAACAGTCTGGGCATGTGCATCCACCTAAGAGTAGCTCAGTATGAATACACATTTTGTTGCCTAAATTACTGTTTTGCTGATCACTTCACAAAAAAAGTTTGTATGTGGCAAATTTGTTCGTTTCTGTTTAAGGTTATTTTTATTAATGACGTGCATTGTTTTTACTAATTTGTTTACGATATTCGTATTGTAGCAAATGCACTTGGCTGTGCTTAAACTGTTTGAACTTCTTTTTTGTGGTTTCTAGTGAGGGGTGTGTTCCAACCGTTAAAAAATGTTTAAATGCGAGATCAGTGTTTACATGTGAAACTTATAGATTGCAGTGAGTTCATCATCCCAAACAATTATTCACACATCAATAGACCAAAGTTTCCCTCCAGCTCTGACGAAAAAGGTTGTTGTGAGAAAGATATCCATTTACAATCTGATTGCAGATGTAGGGGTAGTGAACCCCCACCACTCATCCACACTAGCGAGTGAACCCCCACCACGCATCAGAGAGAAAGAGCCCCTCTCGAGAGTGAGGAGAGGAGAGGCCAGTTGGATATATATACGAGAGACAGAGTCAAAAAGGGATATTCTGTTCACAGTCTCACACTTGAATTGTACACATCGTTTAGCCACGTCAGTCAGTCTGTTCAGTTCTTGTAGTGTAAAGTATACAGTCCTTGGCAGTCAGTCATATACATATATATCAATTATATATCTTATACCGATATTGAGGTGTTATTTATCTATCAACGTCTACAACCAACATCTCCTCCTACAACCATTACACAGACATTTGCATTCCCTGATTTTCCGTAGTCAAGCAAATCCATCTTGAACCTTAATGGAATATGCCGGACATTTCCAGAATGTAGGAAGTACTGATTTATCACGCTTAGCGGCCTGGTGTTCTTCTGCCCGCTGAACACCATGACTAATACAAGAATATAAGATCAAATTTCTTTTTTGAGCTATATCACTTACCTGTAAACACTGAATACACTGAATACCTGGTGATGCTTATTACATAAAAAATTCCACCATTTCTAAAGGTGAACCAATGACTTATATTTTTTAGTCCATATGATGAAAATATCTATTTGTTCTGCTTTGCCGAAAAATTGCATATTCGTAGTTACATTCTCTTATAGCAGTAAGAAGAAGAATTACGATCTTGGAAGAAGAATTACGAAGAATGATGAAATCTTCCTAGGGAAATTTATTTCTTTGGAGGTGCCGGGAAGCAGCAACGGTTAAGCTTTTTATTGTAGTGCTTCTTCACTACGGTTTATGATTCTGTCACCTATATAATGTTTAAATACATTAAAAGCATTACTAGAATTCCAAATCTGAAGAAAAAGGACATCCGAATAGGTGCCTGTACAAGGATAGGGGCCTGTGCAAGGATAGGGGCCTGTACAAGGATAGGGGCCTGTGCAAGGATAGGGGCCTGTTTTTGATTTTTTTTTTTTCTTTGGCCCTAGCTAACCAACATTTTGTTCGTTTCATTAACAACAGCCAAACTTGACCATTTTTATATTGATATTCAGAATAATTTATCAGAATCGGATATACAGATATAAGCCATGGTGATCAGACTACCGGTGTGCACAATGTTATCTAATTTATAATTAAATCATTTACACAATTAGAACATATTTCAAATATTGATTGGATTTTCATTTTGATTCAAAAAAAAAAAATATCACAATTATAATTTTTAGAGAAAATTTCAAAAAATGTCTACTTAAATAAATTATCAGCCAGATGGTGAAATATTTACATTACTTCAATTTTTTCTTTATGCTTAAAGTTTTTTGAAATTCAGCCTATTTGAAGCCTCTCAGAATGATGTGTATTATAAACAAATAACTCAAAAGTAATTATATAGATGTATTTTCAAATATACATTTTATCAGTTCTATATTTAGAATTACACATTCTATATACATGTTTTTTTAATTAATCTTAATTTAGTTAATTCTTAATAAATATATAAATTATATAAATTTTATTATTAAAATTATTAATATCTCACATTAATCTTATTTATAGTACGATTTATATAAATAAGGGATATTTTGTTATTGCAATCTGTAGAAGTAAACTAATCACCTTAAAGTTTATTTCCAAAGATACAACATAATTACAATTGGGAGAGAGCTTAACATGATTTAGCCGAAATGAGGACAGTCTTCCCTATATGGATTTTTTCCTTAATTCTTTTGAATCTGTTAGACCTTATATCAGACATGAGACTTGATATTTTACCTGCAATAATTATCATTTAAATGACTAAATATTTTTAAAATTTATGATTATTGAAACAAAGCTAGGCTTTTTTATAAATAAGAATGAATATCTGATCAAGTATTTATCAATTTCCACAATAATTACCTGAATTATTATGGGCAAGTACCAATGGACCATGTCAGTCCCCAGCCAAGTGAAGGTAGATTGTTATGAGATGGAGTTCCAGGTTGTACAACTAGATGTTTACCATTGCATCCTCTCTTTTCCCTCAGTAGAACCATCCTCCATTGGTGTCGATAGAAAGGACATGTGTTTTCCACGGGACTGTGAATGTTATACAACCACTGTCGAGACATATGTGATTTGATCTTCCACGGTGGTCTTTATTATTATACGTTGTCCAGCAGACACAATACGCCGCACTGAGCACAGCAAACAGTACGAGAACACTGTATAATTTCATTGTAAACTGATGTCTTGAACTGATTTTATCTCGAACTGTGTTGTAAATCTGTTTTAGCTTATTTATACATAAAACATAATCCCCACTTCCCTAAATAAAGGTCAACACCCCTACCTAGTGATCGGAAATACCCAGTTGGTTCAGTATAATAAACTGGGTTTTTCTTATAACCATAAAAATAAAGTCGTTTAGTGTGTAGTTTATTAATGTATTGCATCATAATGAATCTGGTTTATTACAATGACCTTATTTCATTTATTTCTCTCCAATTAGTGAATAAGTATTTATTTATTATTTAGAGTTTGTACATTTTAATAAAGTTGTAATTTCTCTGAGGTGTTATTGCTGATTTTCTAAATTTTCAATACATTGAAATATAAGAAATAGCAACTGTTCCCTGGGCCAACAAAATTAGACAGAGTAATAAATTTTCTATTTATTTTATAAAAAAATACTGGCAGCTTTATTCTGAGAGTTATTACTATTATTATTATAATTAGTCTGTGGGGAGGGACCAAACCGCTATGCTATCCAAAGCCTCACTGGACCCATATAGCTACCCCAAAAAAAACAACAACAAACCGGGTCTAGAACAAATATCCAGACCCGGATCTTACCCATCTAAGATTCACCACAATCCGAACAAATCGGACCATAATCTTAACGGGAAATAGCCTAAGCTCTTCCACAGACACCCTATTCCGACCAAAGGTCCTAAACCGAATTTCCTCACAACCCGGGCAATTAGTCATAGGATGGATGGGTGTTTCCTCCTCTGCCTCACAGACTCTACAAAATGGATCCGGCATGGGTCCCATTGTGTAGAGTTATCTCCTTAAACCACAATGTCCAGTAAGAGATCTAACAAAATGCCTGAGAGAGCTCCATGAAACACACAGTAACGTCTTAATAACGGCCTTGTCCGGACCCCCGATGAGCATTTTGAACTACCAAAACCCAACTGAGCTCATCCATCAGACATAACCAGCTGATATGTCTGGAAGCCTGACAGACATATGCCATAAGACACGCCAACAGCACGCTCGGGACCGATGAAAGGCGCCTAATTTGGCAAACCTATCCACCTCATCATTCGCCAGTCTTTCAAAACATTCAACACCAACCTGGAAGTGAAGAAACATGAAGTCAGCGCCTTCAACGCAGCTTGGCTGTCTGATCAGATACAAACACCTTTATCCTGAGAGTTACTCGGACTTTTAAGCGAGCTAATGTAGTGCTTTGTTAGAAGTAGCACAAGTTTATTTAAAAAAGAATATGTGACGAAATTAACTGTCGAATTATTCGTCCTATAAAGTGAATTAACGACTAAAACCAAGCTCATATTCATTAAATTTTTAAAATCTTCTTTAATATTGACAGGCAGATAATACTAAAATTAACTTCATCAAGGATAAATTCTAATTCTTTTTAATAATTTACTTTGTTCGAATAAAAAACGAATTCAACGGACTTATACACTACTTGTCTTACGCCTTTGTATTACTTTGTACTGGCCTATTTCACTCTATTTATCAAGATTTCTTAAAGATATGTGGTAACTCGAAACTATATTTGATGACTACAATATTCTAAAATTTTCCAAAACTGCGGTCGCACTATAACTTCAGGCTGGTGATATTGCTAAAATAGTATTATGTACTATTGGACAAATCTCCTTTCATAGGAAATCGAAGTGATTTACAACTGCATATGAATGTACATGTGGGTTGCTGTAAATTTATTATCACACCCTTAATGTTTGGTCGTTGCCATGATTACCGGGTGGTTGATTTTCGTTGATTCTCCTACCGGCAAAATTCCCTCCCTCTTACATTAACTTTGAACTTTGCCGACTGGATCCCACGCTTTGTATAATAGCCTTTTTTTCTTCACTTGCATTTGGTCTCTGTATAGACAAGTCTTCTTCTTTGTTTGAGCATCTACACTTTAACTGTGGCTGCTTTTGATAAGCAGCCACATCTGTAATTATTCATGACACATCACTATTGTGTGATGTCTAGCGTTTGACTGCGTTCTATTCTTCGATTTCTTCCACCTTCTTTTTCGCTTCTATTGCACTCCGCTTTATATACTTATCTGCATATATAAAGATGTACACATGCATCTTTGATTGCATTTCTTTGCTTCTATCAGCTACAAGTGCCTATGCATCTCATTTCCTTTAAAGTTGAGTAAACTGATCTCCATTATTAAAGTGTTTTTAATAATTACTTACTGATTTAATTTCTATATTACTTCGCGACTGTCGCTGTATATTTGACCATCATCTTTTTCCCGCATATGTTTTATGATCCGTGGGTGTTCCGCAATATTCGCAACATATTTTATTCTATTTAGATTGTCAACAATTGTTATGTAATAAATTGAAATAGCAAATTATAGGAAAAACATAACTCCACCTCTCTCCAAAAAGATCTCTTAAATAACTAACCAGAGAAATGTTCAAATAAAAGGTGTAGTAGCTCTTTATATGTATAGTTCACATAGAAACTAAAGAAAATCATTGGACCCGTTTTGGAAAAAATAACAAGAAATTAAAAAATACTTTTCAGTAAATTTGCACTTTCGGTCATCCAGTTTTTCTCAAACTCGAATTTCGACAACGTATTTAATTCTAATTAATATTATATAGATGATAGAATTGTGTTATCACACTGTCTGACAAACGTATCCTGAAGATGGGCGAACGCCCGAAACTGGTCGATGACCACAAAATGAAGCAGGCTACACGGAAAATGACTTTGATGCTTTCCAGCTCTGCGGAACCAACCACCACGAAAAAATATAATTTCAGAATAGTATAAAGCTTTTTTTGTCCGTTTTTTTTAGGAATTTCGATTATTGCACAATTTTTTTTATTTCTTACAGAAACAAGGGCTTTATGGCATCCTTTCTTTTATGGGATGTGAAAAAACTAATGTTCTCTGATCTTGTTGGACACTGAACCACCGATAAACACCCTCCTTTCGTCGGAAAACCTGACCCAGAACCTTTTAACACACTACTTCAGGTCAGGACCCCCTTCCTTAGCCTCTTCTAGCGCGCACTCCTATCCGTCTTCAATATTCTATTTACAGTTTCTTCTACCTTGTCCAATCCGCCTATCAGTGCTTCCTATTTTTTTCCGTAAAGCCTTCTCAACAAAATGCATCACTATGTTTCAATTTTTCTCTGCCTTGAATAACTTTCCTACCTAATTTCTCTCGGTAATACCATCTACCCATGGTATCTACCTAGACGAAAATTAGTCGCTACAACATAAAACAACCACCCGCGCTACGGAGATGCTCCTTGAAGCAGTCGAGCCCACTCACTGTCTGAATCAGATAAAACCTTGCGGAACACCCATGGTTTAACTTCCGTGATCTGCCTTCCGCCTCCCACATATCTTGCCCATTCCTTAGCCTTCCTAAGCTTCCTTTCCTTCTACTTGCTTCTTTTATAGTTATAACCGTAATAGTGCTGTTATAGAAGTATATCTAGCGTCGAAATTGACTGATCGTCGGAATATGGTTTTAAAAAAAATTAAGTGAAACACTTAAGCAAATATGTGGAAATTACTAGTGAATGGTCTTGTGTATATTGCGTGTATGCATTATGTGTATATATGAACAAAGTAATTGATAAGCAAGCAGAAATCTCAAACCTGGTATTTTATGTAAGATAAGTTTATAATCAAACTTCATCAACTGGAAAATGCGGTTTCGGGATTTTTTGTTCCTTTACGTGATTTCTTTAACGTATTCCAGAAATTTTCTTTAAATTGTAATAGCTATCACTTGATTTCTTTGGAGGCTCCAGGTGAGCTGCAACATTTATAATCTTTCAGGCAACCTGCGGACACTGTCATTTAAAACGAGACCGGTTTCTCGTAAATCGAGTTTCGTCCATATTACAATTGGATTCATCAGGGTAGTGTTTTTCTGTTGTTTTATCTTTAGAGGCTCACTACTCTAAAGAAGCCTATTGCAATATAGGCGAATGTCGGTTTAAAACAAACCACTGACCGGTCTGAACCCGAAGATCTGAATGTTTTATAATGAGTTTAAGTTTCTGTTTGAAATGCCAATCATTATGGTTTATGTTTCTGTCTTCTTCATAATGTTGAATAACTTAAAAGCATTCTGACCAAAAAAATTTCCAATTCTGGCAAAAAAAGGATACCCAAAAATGCGACTTAGGTGCTTTTTCTTTTAGTTTCTGTCGATTTTTCTTAAACTTGGAATACTTACTGTACAAATATAAATCTATCATTTCTATTTGAGGGAAGGGATTAGCTCAGTGGTAGCGCGCTGGACTAGCAACGCGGAGATCACGGGTTCGAATCCAGCCGTGCTACCCTTAGATTTTCTCTTCCTAGGAGCCCCTACAGCTCACTGTCCGGTGATGGACAGTGTTGTCTGTAACGGGAGAACATTGTCCGGAGGCCGGCAGTGCACTGAGAAGGCTCCGGGCGCAAATAACCACAGATGTTGAGACGCCTTAAATTTAAAAAAAAAAAAAAAAAAAAAATCCTATTTGAACTATTTTCAAAATATTTTTTTCATGTGAGTGTTTCATAGGGAGTATTGCTATAAAGGATACTATGAAATAGAAAGGGAAGAGAATAGGTAAAAGTGGTTAGCGTACTGGACTTCCACGTGGAGGACCCTGGTACGAGTCCAGCTATGCTACCCTTAGATTTTTTCTTCTAGGAGCCTCTACAGTTCACTGCCTTTAATGATAGAACACTATCCGGAGGCTGGCAGTGCACTGAGAAGGCCCCGGGTGCCAATGACCATAGATGTTGACGCGTCTTAAATTAAAAAATAAAATAGACGTAGGTAGAGCAGTGTTAAACTCTGACTGATAATGAATCTAGCTTATCACAAACTTACTATTTCCCATACAATCCTCTTCCATTCCAAATAAATTGGGTTAACTATATTTGTGTTCATCTCCAAAATTATTAAAAAAATAATAATTGTCTGAATTTTGGATTTATTTATTTTTTTTAATGAGTCTTAAGCATTCACGAACGAATAAGTAAAGCCTTTTGTCTGCCTCCTGCCAATTTTGCTTACAGTCACGCTTTTCAGATAATTTGTCAGAATTGGGTTGGATAGACATAAGCTGCTTGGTAATTGGGATCAGAGTTCCATCCTAAGTGCAGTGTTATCTGAATTAGATCTAACATTTATAATTAAAAACATTCGCAAATTTTGAATAAATTTCAAAACGTGTGTTGGTATAGTGGTCATGACCGTGGACTGTTAACTGGGAGGTCCCCAGTTCGAGTTCCAGGGTATAACTGCTAAATTTTATATTCGTTTAAAAAATGTTAATAATGTAGGTGCTTCCGTCACCTATCCACGTCAGCAGATTTGATAATTGGACTTTAAGCCTGCCTGAAAAAATAGGCATTACTTTACTTTTTTATCTTTCAAAAATTCTTTGGATTTTCATTTTGATCTGAAAAAAATACATAATTTATTATATTCTGTCATAATTTAAAATACAATAATTAAAATTATCAATCAATTAGGGAAATATTTAGGATATTTCATTTTTTTCATTGAGATCAATTTTTTTTGAAAGGAATTTGAAGGTTTTCCGAATAATAGGTATAATATAAATATAAATAAATCATAGTAATTATTAAAATAATAATAACATATTAATCATATTCATAGTCCATATTTATGTGAATAAGGCATATTTCTTAATCGCAATCAGTGTAAGTAAACTGATCACCTTAAAGTTTATTTCGAATGTAGTAAGATGTAATGTAATGGCCATTGGAAAAAGATTTGGCTTCCCAAAAAGGGACAAATTTCATTATGTGGTATTTTTTCCTTAAATCTTTTGATTCTGGTAGACCTTCTATCATACTTAGTCGAGTCGAGTCTCTGATATTTTAACTGCAATTAATTAAAATTAAAATGTTTAATAAGTTAGAAAAATAAGAATGTGTATCTGATCAAGTATTTATCAATTTCCACAATTAATCACCTGAAGTAATAGCATGTACCAAAGGACCCTGTCGTTACCCAGCCAAGTGAAGGTAGATTATTATGAGAAGGAGATCCAGGAAGTAGATCTTGATGTTTACCAGTGCAATCTCTACGTTGCCACAGTCGAACACACACCTCCTTTGGTGTTTATAGAACGGACATGTGCTTTCCAGCCGGCCGTTATTGCTCTACAATTACCGCTGTCGACACATCCATTGTTTGTTTTTCCACGGTGTTCAGTCTTATAATACTTTGTCCAGCAGACACAATATACCGCACCGTGCACAACAAACAGTACGAGAACACTGTATAATTTCATTGTAAACTGATGTCTTTTACTGATTTTATCTCGAACTGTGTTTTATATCCCGTATCATAGCTTACTTTATAGGAAACAATAATCCCCACCTCCGTAAATGTCAAACCCGTTAGCTAGGTGATCGAAAATAGTCAATTGGATTAGTATAATAAACTGGGCTTTTCTTTTTGTCATAAAAATGAAGTCCTTAAGTGGATAAATTATTATTAATTCGTTACATATACGAATCTGGTTCATTATAATGATAATGTTTCATTTCTTTCTTTCCATTGAGTGAATTTATTTATTATTTAAAGTTTGTACATTTTAATAAAGTTGTATTTCCTCTGTGTTTTTTGCTGATTTTCGAAATTTTGTTTGCATGATTAAAATATTTACTCTACAAATTCAATAACTGTTCCCCGAAGCAATGAAAAATTTGCAAATTACTTTATATAAAGGTACTAGCAATACTAGCAGGATTTATCCTAGGAGTTACTCGGTTTTTGGGCGGGGTATTGGCGTTGTTTTGTATGAAGTAGTAAAAGTTTTTTCAAAGGAATATGTAAAGACATTAACTGGCCATCAAATTTTGAATTTTTTATTTTATTCCTAACTATATGTACACAATTTATTTTAGTTTTCTTATTATAATAACAGTAGCAAAAAACCAATTACATCTAACACATCGGCTTTCGAAAAAAGGTATTAAAAAAAATAAATGTTTTTTGTAAACTAATTCTTATTTACGTTATTCTAATTAATTAGAACGTCTTCTTCTTCATTTTTCTCTTTCTGTCTGATCAGCTGTAATCAACAACCATTTTACTATTCTACTTTCCTTGGTAGTGTCTTTCCATAGTGAAATATCTTGATGAAATCGCTTTCCTTGTATATCACTAACATCACCATGGTTCGGAGGAAAGAAGTCGAATAGGAGTGTTTAATAGAAATATAATGAGATAATATAAACTAACTTGTAGTCTCTCAGGGTTCTTCCTTTTCTCCCTGTTTCCCTGTGAATGCTGGAGTACCACAAGGAGTATCCTAGGTCCAATTTTATACACAATATACACTGCTGGCCTTCCCCTACATCCTAATATAGTAACATCAACCTTCGCTGATGATACTGCTATTCTTTCCTCCCATACCGAACCTACTATTGCCTCCAGTCATCTTCAAGATCATCTTTCCTTAATAGAAGAGTGGTGCAAAAAATGGAAGATAAAAGTTAATGAAAAGAAATGTATTCACACTACGTTTACCCTTCGTCACTCCCTCTGTCCTGGTGTTAAATTAAATAACACCTTTCTACTGATAGAGTACACTACCTTCGATTATATATGGACAAAACACTAACCTCGAACCCCCATACCAGACTGAAAAGGATTGAA